>VYZT01018287.1:0-49135 GCA_013400735.1 Pomatostomus ruficeps | reverse complement strand
AGAAGAAATGAGACCAGAAGCTCTCATTTCTGGACCAGAGGTCCAGAAAGGATGAACAAGGCAAGAGCTAAGGGTACCCTGAATGACACATTTGCTGATGACAAGCACATGACAACTAATGAAAAGCTATTAGATAACCACCTGCCATTGAATCCGCATTCTACATATAGGAAACTATTGAAAAGGCAGACTTTTAGGTTAAAATCTCTCTCTTAATCATTGAACATGGAACTGACAAACCTGGAAATTTTGGCTCTGTTGCTAAATATTGAAATATGTATTGCAAATTTAAAAGAACCACAGCTACAGCAAACAACAAAAACCTCAAGACCTCCTGCTATAAGAAACTCATTTGATATTACCAGAAAAGTTGTTTGAAAATACAGATGAATTGAAATGTATAACATCCTTTTAAAGTGAAACTGAGCTCGTTTCATTAAGAAGCAGTTTATCCGTGTAAGAGTGTTACAGTAATGTGGCACAGCTTTGTGGAATAGAAGGCTCCTTCTCTATGGCTTTTCTATTATTATTAACTACAAGCACACATAAAAGGTGCTGCATTTGCAAAGTATAATTATTCCAACCTATCAATGTTAAAAATCCTTTTTAACTAATTTGCCCTCACAGCTTGAAACACACTGGCAGTCCTTGAAACGCTGGTGTTTTCTCTAGACAGGCTTTGGCATAATTCCAGCAGTGATTCTGACCCTTGGAAGACCTGAGACTTCAGTTAAGGCCCGTCAGTCACACCAAACTGTGACAGATCTGTGGTGTGGGCAAATACCACGGAGAGGCTCTGATGCTGTCCTCACACTCATTTTAACTAACTCCCCTGAAAAGTCTCGGGTCACGTTTGCAGAGCACTGACACTATTCTTTCAAGAAAAAGAAAAGGTATGGTTTATTACTGCATAAGGATGCACAATGCCAAGGTGCCTTCAAAAAGGGAACATATTTTTGTCCCTATGAACCACAATCACAATGGGATACACAGTTATCTGAATGTTCAAATGTGTGCATATGCAAAATCAGAAGGAAAATAGACATGTTCCCCAATGAGACATTTTTATTTTTGAAATTGATAGTGCCTATTACATGCAAACTACTTTGCATTTTTGCAGTTAGGAAATGTCAATAAATCCATGGCATGTAAAAGGGCACTGCTACTATGGCAGCTATTGGAATTCTATACTTTGTCAAATACATGTACCTCTTAATTCAATAATCTTTAAAAGCAATACTCATTGTGGTTTACAGTATGACACCTGACCTTTTGTTAATGTCAAATACCATTTTGCTTTAGCATGGAAAATTATTATATTTCTATAAATATAATCATTATTCTTGGGGAAAATGTATTAAAGAAATAGAATAGGAAGCTGATCAGCTAATCAATTATTTCACATGACAATGATTTTATGTATTATTGTTGACATTTCTGTAAGTACCCTAAAAAGGCCCTAAAAGAGAAGAGCAACTCTGAGTCAGAATTCTGCCTGCAATACTGGCCTATTTGCTGAGAGTAGAGAAAAAACCAAAAATTCTGTTGTGCTGATTGGCAAGAAGAATGTAGCATTAAGTTGTTTTTTCAGCCAAGCTCGATAAAATTTCTGGCAATGGTTGTACAATATGTGGTTTGGACTGTTCCTTAAAGGTAGCTAAGTATAATTTACAAAATACCTATTTAGTTGTCATAGATATGTCCAGTTCTGCCTTAAAAGCAAGCTTAGCAGCAGGAGAGATAAAGAATTCAGTTCCATATCATTAGGGGATACAGAAATTTGTGCTGCCCTAAGCAAATATACTTGCCATTGAATGAAACATATCAGTTAAGCTTGAATCCACTGCTTGACCAGTGTATTCATGTAGATTATCAAGATGTGCTTTTTTTCATGTTGACAGGATAAATTGCATTGATTCATGTGAGCATTTGTGTTAGAGGGAGAGTGCAGGTTAAAAAGGAACTCTGAAATATGTGTATTTTTTCCTTATCTCCATGTACGTAAATATGGCAAGAGATTCATTTCTACTGAGCAGCTGGATTTTACTGAGCAGTCTTGCACAGAAGTGTATTGTCCTTTCTGTTGGGATAGACCAAGGCAGAATTTTGGTCTGTGGAAGGAAAGAAATGCACTTTCTTTTTGTTTATGATGTGCCTCCAATGGTGCTCCATGTGCCAGAAAATTATTCTTTAAATAGCAATCTTCTTCACCTTCCATACTTGGCATTGACATTGTTTTCTTTATGAGGTAAAGTGTAGAAAGATACAACACAGTCTGAGCACGGCTTAGCAAGAGAGTGGTGCCAGATTTAGACTTTGTTTATGACATAGTTCTTCTATGAATATGNNNTGACATAGTTCTTCTATGAATATGCAAGCAAAAATCAAAAGACTCTCCAGCTTGTGAAAAGGAATTCATTATGAAACCCCACAACAAACCTAATGAGAACTTTAACGATTCCTTATTCAAACATTATATTAGAGGGCAAAAGAGTAGCAGAGATGAATCAGTTGCCTTACTAATGTATGAAATAATGGAGACATCAGCTGTGTTCATGTGTATGGAGAATATGAGAATATTTTGGAATATTTATGTGAACATTTTAGCNNGTGAACATTTTAGCTTATTAGGTTTTCTGCATGTTATTTATAAGGAGGAAGATGGGTTAAAACCTGGGAGTCAGAATAGGGCTGTTTGAAAGAGCCTTTCACCTCCAGAAGTTTCTGTGCTAAAGATAATAGAAGACTCAGTCACCTAGATGGTAACTTTTAAAAATGAACCACCGTCTAGAGAAGAGAGAATTTTCCAGAGACAGCATTTTACTACTGCTGTTGCAGACTTTGCTAAATTTGGCCTGGACATTTTGCCCCTAGACATTCAGTAATTGAAATGACCAATAGAGGCTATGGCTGTAGCTGCGGAAAGAGCTGTGTTGCCTACTTGTAATTCATTGCTGGTTGCTTAGCTTCCCCTAAAAGTCAACTCCTCATTTACAGTTGATATAAGTCTTTCTCTAAAGGCTAGAGAAAAGGTAATGTGACTTATGAACCTGCTTTTCAGGACACAGACAAAAGTCTTCTTCAAGGCCTCACTGAATTGGTTGGTGCTGTTTTCCATCATGGAAAGCAACTACCCCAGGGCTCGAAGAGAGGAAGGAGATCATGTGAGTGCTTTCCAATCCATTTCAGACAAAATGAGCTGGGTTAGCTCATACTCATCTTCAACAGTCCATTAAGCTTTCCCAGTCCATGTTGTCTGTAATGCAAAGAAATATGTGCACAAACTCCTCACAAACAGAGCCTGGAGGATGGCAGCTTCTGGCCGAGTAAGGTGGCAGACCACTGGGGAAAAAGCCATTTCCCATTGCTTCCTCAGGAATGCTTTCCCGTGAAGTCTAAGCCAGAGCAGACAGACCAGCAGCTTTTATGCAAGGCAAGCTAAAGTCTGGCCCAGTAAGGCTCCCTGAGATGGTTTTATAAAGGCTGGCACTGGGTGGAGAACCTTTGAGAAAAGTCAATAGTTAACCAACAACCATTTTAAACAAGAGCTGATAATGAAAACTTAAAAAACAAAAAGTGAATGTTTAATTAAAATCTTATTTGCACCTTAATGTATGTGTAGGAAAGCAGGTGGAATTCTACCTGATTTACTAAAAGATATATTTGAAAGTAAATGCCTTTGAAAAAAGCTAGGTATTTAATTACAATAAATTAATGCAAATAAATAACAAATGCCAGGATTCACTGGAAAAATCAATAAAATCTCTGACATTCTCTAGAAAAATTAATGGAATATCTGAGAACTATGGATCTATCCACTGAACTCTTTCAAAGACTGAAAGTGCTCTAGATAGATAAAGACAGAGAACACTTTACGTCCCCGACCACAACCTTACAAACCAATGATGTTTGATGGAACAAGAGTGGCTTCAGAGTCTTTGGACAGAGCCATATACAAGCATTTAATTTCAAAATCAGGTTGGAAACATCTGTTATTTCACAAGAATCTGAAAGCTATGGTTTTGTCTTATAGGACGCTAAAGCCTGTATTTAACTTTTATCAGATGGATCATTCTGTACGCTCTCAAATAATGCTTTAGTTGTGGCATTTCAGGGCCTATAAGCCAAATCATGAAGACTCCTAAGGCCCAAATGTATTATTGGGAGGGGAGCACTAATTTTAAGATATTGTAACATATACCATGTCATCTTCTCTTTTCAGTTACAAATTTATCTCTTCTGATGTGAGAGAACGAAGTATGGAAAGAGACAAGGAAAGGAGTATGACACTGGAAGCCTTAACTGGTTTAGCTTAAAATTCAGCAGCATCTACTACTTTGCTGAAGGAATGTAACCTGCTGGTGACAGCAATCGTGACTTGACAGAGGATCAATCACAAGAGTTACTAGTGCTTTGCCCTTTTTCTGATATGTGACAGTTTTGGAAAACAGCATTCCAGATACTCCCTTGTGGAACAACTTTTTGGATTATCTCTAGTGACCCTAGTTTTCCTACACAAACATAAATGTGCTTCATATTATTAGCCCCAGTTAGGATAATAGCCTTGGTAACAAAGCGGTGCAGAATAACTGAGGAGCTTTTCTGTGCTTGGCAGATACAAAAGGCACCTTGAACAAACAGAATAAAACAACAACACCAAAAGTGTAAAGCTACCTGCAGCTGCACTGTGCAGCTCTGGTGGGAACAGTTTTACTGACTGTGAGGAGTTTCATTCACTCCTTGCATTTCTTCTGGTTTCAGCTAGTAGAATTTTAATGAAATAGCCAGTTTAGTTTCCTTCCAAAATTCACACATTAGTTTAAAATTGGAATACCACAGCTATGAGCCAGACCTCTTTTACTTGGCCAGTGTTCATCCTGTAACTCTATAAGTGGCTCCTGCATTAGCAAAGTTTTCCATGCCCAAAGACTAGGAGAAGATTTGCAAGATTAGGACGCACCAAGTTTTGAAAGGATTTTCCAAGTTTGATATTTGCACCTGTGTAACTAGCAAAGGACAAAGTTTAGCCCTTAATATTGTTTTATCCTGGCAGCATTTTAATATATCCTGGTTTGATTTTGCATCAGTTCCTAACTCCTTAACAGTTTTAAATGTGGTTGTGACTTACAGCTGGGGTCACCAAACAACGTTAGCTAAACATCCAGAGTGTGATATTTTATTACAGTTAAGCTTTTTCAAAAGCCAAGAGGAGTCGGTGAGGAAAATACTAGAGATGGAATTTTTGGTCTATATGGCTACAAATTTGTATAACTTATTTACATATATTTTAAGGATATTGATTCCAAAGAAGAAATGCACCCACAAAGAGAAACCCAAGTTAAAGGCGAATGTGTAAATTGCTTTAAAAACTGCAGTTGTTGTAATTACATGGAGCATTTTACAAGCAACTAGGGACTGCTTTGGATAGATGACTGAAATTTAATCAGTATCTGGCAGAGATTGCATTTCTTCCACACCTCACATTTCTGAAGTACTATTCTAGGGGAACCTGCTAGAATTGTGAGCCTTTGTTATCACATTTTTCTCTCTGTGCAGCTTCCAAAAGAGTGACTTTCGTGACTTTCCCAGATCTCCCAGAAGATATGGCTCTGGGTCCTTTTTCAGGAGCATATATCTTTTTATTTCATTTTTGGGCAAAGTTCATTCAACTACCCGGGCTCAGGCTTGTAATCACATGGAATTTTATGTATGAAATACAGAAAATATTGTTAATGCTACCTAATACTACAAGCTAAAGGAAACATGCACTCACAGGACATAAACACTTGTGTTAAACCTTCTATTAAATACAGCTTATTTCTTCTCCAGGCTTTATTTTATTATTTGTATTAGCTGTCATGAAACTGTCAGTTAAAGAAAGGGGGCCCCAAATGATCTATTCCTTTTAAAGCCAGAAGGAAACAGAAAATAATTAGATATGGTAAATGTGAAAATTGATCTATCTGAAGAGTGTGCAGTTTACAAGCAAAAAATCAATCAGTTTACACCATACAGATTAAAATAATGTATCATTGTTTTTAATGGTTCAAGATGTAAAGGTCTCAAAGTCCAAATAGCATTCATGATGATTACTTTTATTAAAATCCTAAGTATTGGAAGATATACAATGACTGTCTAGATTGATTACTATGTTATCTGCTTTGTAGAAAAATTATATCCATTACTTGCTGATTGTTTCTAAAATCCTCATTACTATGCCTAATATACTCTGTCCCTGAAGTAAATTAAAGCATTTCCTTCTTCGGCACTATGCATTCCTTAAAGTTGGATTCTTTAAGGGGATTCTTTAAGAAATACGGGGACTGTGCTGTGACATCTGAGTTCTGGAAATCAATTTATAGCTGCTAAAGATCATGAAGAATTGCCCATTAAAACAGTTACTGTTTGACAAATAACAACATTTGTGTTTAGCCTGGATATTTATCAGGCAGACAGAGCACTTATTCCTGATGCCTGAATGAAGGTCTGCATGAACAAACTTATTAATCAGTCAGGGTCTGGTTTTAAACCACCTGTCTTATTTAAATAGAAGCCACCAATGTGCACTTTTGCATATATTAATGCTGCACTCCTGATCTGATAGCACCGAGAAGTGCCTGTGTTGAGGTGTCACAGCCACGGGCCATGCCACCAACAAACAGTAAAAGCTCTGACAGAGAAACCCTGTTTTCTTTTCCTTGAGAAAAGCTTGCACTGTGTTTGGATCTCAAATGAGGGATCTGGTAGGTTATTCACGCTACACTTAGCCTTACAAAGCTGCAGATTGTGGTTGTATTTGCTCACACGCAGCGGCTGTGCTGTGTCACTGAAGGCAGTGAGAACACTGCTACTGAACTCATGAGCTTTTCAGAGGCTGGAAACTGACTCAAAGAACACTTCGTATTTTAAAGTTCAAAACTAAAAATGGGCTCTGGAAAACTTCTTCATTATTTGTGAGCGAAAACTTTCTTTGAAGCAAAACATTTTGTCAAAATAAAAGGTGTTCCAAGCAGCTTAGTTATTGAATCCACAGGGGAAAAAAAAGAAAGCTTTGCATAGGTCCCAGTTACAAAGAGTCTGCTATTTTCTAGTAAGGGATCAGCTTAAGTAAAATAAAGAGGTATGGATAAGACAAAAGTTTCTAAGGAAAGCTTTGTGGTTCATCATCCTACTTAATTTCTTTGAGGATTATGTAGGAGTTGTTAAATGGTGTGGATTTCTGTTCAAACTGAACACAGTATGAGACTATTTAATTTCTGTTTACTGTTCAAACTACTACAGGTATAGCATATATTTTAACAGCAAAAGATGAATTTGGCCCGTCTATTTTATTTTATGTATTCTGCATGCAGTATCAGGTCTGTTTCTTAAGGACAGGTTTGAAATCCATGGAACTTGTTTCAAAAAGGAATGAATAATAGGCATATCATTTTTATCCATGAATAATTATAATCTATGTTTACAGAGCATTTATTTTTCAAAGCTGTATACAAATATTAATAAAACAATCATCACCACATCTTTGTGTGTCAGGTTTTACATATAGCAAAATGAGTAAAAAAGAGAAAGAGATCTAAAATATAGTGCCTAGCACTTTAGTCCTATAACTGGGGTGTCAAGCTACTAAAGTAATGCAAATAACAATAATGGTATGGGAGAAACCTTTCAAGTTTGAGTCTCTAACTGGCTTGATTTTCATAAGTTTAGACTTCTGAGAACTCACAACTCCCTTTGAAGTCTATTGAAAATGTGAGTGTCAGCACACATTAAAATCAGACCACTAATTTGGATGCTTAAACATGAAATTTAAATTCGCAATTTAAGTTTGGAAAAATTCACCTAGGTGACTTTTCCAAAGGTACCTTACAAACCAGTGTTATACTTAGGAGATTCCTGATTTTCAACACCATGTTTTCACAGGGATTCCAGCACAGACACAATGGTCTAAGGAAAATCACAATGTGGTAGATCTGTGCAGCTGAAGGAAGTTGGAGAAGGCAGGGAATACAGCCTAATTGCAGAAATAGCTGAGGCCATATGCCTCATGGAGAGGACCCTGAGGAAGTCTGGTCATTTTGTATAAACTCCTCCTCTCGCCTGCTTGCATGTTTCCTCCTACCATATTGCACAAAACTGGCTGGAATAGCTGTGTCTACAAAACCCCTGTGGTTTAGCTTTGTTTAGACCTTTTAGAAGTTATGCACCAGATTGGATTGTCCTGTCCTCAGCTTCAGCGAAGCATGAAGAATTTCTCTAAATTCTAGTTGTTCCTCTAGTTGTTTCAATTCTAGATATTGCTGAGAAGGGAGACTATGAGGAGCGTCTTCCTCATCAGCTGACAGGCACAGGACATGGTCACACTACAGAGTGTTCCTTCAGCTGGATGATTTCCTGGGTTTGACGAAGCAGCCAAAGTTACCTTCTGGGTTAGGCCTGCAGCAAGACTCAAGAACTAATGACGTGAATACCCAGTGAGTTCCTAATACTGAAATAAGGGCTGGGGCTGGTGAATTCTGTCTAGTGCCACTCCCTGTGTAGAGATGTCTCAGGATATGTCTACCTTAGTAAGCACTGCCCCTCAATAGCAGTCAGTTGTGAATCATCAAACACTGAGAATGCAATATCCATGTCCTGTGTTTGAATTTGGGCTAGCTGTGGCTTGTTCCTGTGGTTTGAATGCCCATGACTGCTGGGGTCCCTTCAGAAGCACTCCTGTATCACATCCTCTTGCCTAGTGATATCCAGAAGGAATAAGGCTATTTTTGTCTGTGTGCCACAGCTCAGTGTTTTGGGAGGAGGGGGAGATTTCCTTCAAGAGTGCACTTGTAATTTATGTGCCCCCTCATGGAGGTACAGCCTCCATGCTAGTTCTGTGCCTTGGTACTTCCGAGGCCAGCACACATCAGGAGTCTGCCCGCAGTGGAACTCTCTAAGGTGGGCACTCGTCAAATACCTCAGGCTTAGAAACCTGTGAGGGAGAAGTAATAGAATTTGGGAGTTACAGTAAGCTAAGACAGATTGTTACAGAGATTTGTTTCATCCTTTTAATGATCAGGAACAGATTCTACAATCTCGGATGCTAAGCAACATCTGAAAGTCCTACTCATACACAGCTGACCTTCAAAGGATGAAATAATAGAGTAAAGCTATGACTGTACCAAAATTACATAAAATCTAAACAAGATTTTAAAGAAAGAAAGTTCTCTATGGTTCAGTGTATTTTCATTGCATTTTGTGAGAGAATGAGGCATATGAATGTCAGAAAAGAGTCAGCTTGTATTGTGATGCTTGCAGCTTTAATTATGAACAAGTCCAACTCTCTGTTTACAGAAGGGAGATTACCTACACGTTATTTAAAAACCATTGGGTGTAAGTTTATAGTGGTAACAGGCAAGTCTAATTTTCTTTCATACTTAGGATTTAATAGGTATAGAATGCTGCCCAAGGGAAAAAAAATGAGCAAGTAGTAACTTGATATTTATTCTACACAGACGTGAAGAAAGCTCACAGAAACACATAATGTCTGAAACATTGACATGTATAACTATTTTAATTGTAATGTTGATTTTCTAATAGACTATTAGAAATTACCAAGCTATGGTAGAGCTTGAAATAGTTGCAATAATTTCCAGGCAAAACGAAAAAACACTGCAAAACCAACCCTCAAATCCAAAAGACTGTGGCAAAAAAAAAAAAACCTGTTTGGAAAAGCTTATGGTGGAGTCATAAAAATTGGACCAAATTTATACAGCCCAAAGTTAAGAATATAGCATGATCACTTTGTATAATTGATGCTGTCTTTCCTAGACCAGGTTATTTTGTAAGTAGGGTCTTGTACATCTCATTTTCTTGACAACTTTCTTGTCTATGCTGGAGAATATTTTGAAGAATGCTCAGATGTTTTCTAGTGCAGACATTCTCAGCCCTGCCAGTTTGACTGCAGAAAATGACCAGGAATATGGTGTAACAAACAGAGCAGTGGTGGAAATCCTAAAATCTCCTTAGTCCTCCTGGTCACCCCATGTCTGCAAGCACAAGAATATAAGCCCTGTTGCTATCTTTCATTTTTTGCAGATGTAAGTGGCAGTATGGTCAATGTCGATGATTTACCCAAGAACATGTGGAAAGTTTGTGGCAGAACTAACACGCGGAGTGCAAGCTCATCCTTGCCCTTAGTTCAGGCTCACTTGCAGCTGGAGCCCTCCTGACACTAGATCTTGAAAGCCTGACTCATCACAGATTCTTTTATGTGCTCAAGCTAAAGCCTATATGAAACACACAAACCGTTATTTTAAATTAACTTCTCTATTTTTACTGTAGATAATTTTTACTCCATTGATATTTATATGCATAGTAAATGTATTTGGTGCCTCAGTTCCTTTTTTAACATTACAATTGTCACTCGTGTCATATTTTAAGCCAAATTAAATTATAAAAATATTCAGTTATGTAACTACCGACACCACAGTATTTCTTCTTATTACGGCAACAAACAAGGAGTGTATTGGAAAAAAAATTGTGAATCTCATTTCTGATCCTAATGAAGCAAGTAACCCATTATACCAAGGTTAATTTGTTGACTCATGATTTCCACTTATCCAATGATATACTGAATCATATGAACAAACCTCTACATCTAATCAGTTTTTTTATTGAATCCTGACCTTTTATGCACCTTCTTCTTGATTATGAATGACAGTGACCTTTATCTAATTTAAAACACACATGCTGATGCAAAAATATGCAAAGTACACATGTAAATTCTGAATTAAGATGAAGATGTGCATAATCTTCCAGAGAGAAATTGCTTTAGAGAGAGATGTTTATATTAGCGCCAATTGAGGGTATGTGGGGAGAAAAAGTGAATTAGTCAGAACTCAGATGGTTTTGGAGGAACAGCTGCAGCGATACTGAGGTCTGTTTAGATTTTCTCTGCTTCTGTTTAGAATCCTGAAATGTCAATATAAATATCAATTTTTATTATGCTATTCAGCTTTTTATGGCATTCATGAAATGATTAAAATGCAGTAAAGTCAGGCAAAACACCTTTTCACCTAAGGTTTGACAAACTGTACCTCAGTATTCCATTTATGTTTCACTCAAAATACATAGTAACAATTTTCTACAACACAAAATCTGGGTCAAATTCACAGTATTATAAAAGCTGTCTGGTTCACTTTGCCATTAAGAAGGAATGGTATGAGCATCATTTGGAGATGGTCTTTTTAGTTCAGGGTATAATTAGGAAAATGCTGAAAAATAAATAAATAAATTTAAGAGGAGTGACTCTGGGGGAAAAAGAACTCCCTAACTTTCGTTTTGCTTTTTTTCTGCTCATCCCTAATGGGTCTGCACTGAAATTACTACAGATGAATGCACAATGGGCACAGTCTGAACCACTGTGTAATCCTATAATCTACTCTCTCTTTTCACAAGTCATTCCTTCCTCTGAATTGCTGTGAACCGAAGTTGTAGATCAGCAGCTTTGTTCTAGTCTCTGTATTAAAAAAAATGTGAAAAAAAAATACACAGAAAATTTGCAAAACTCAGTGTAAAGACTGTCAAAGCACAAATCTAACAAACACATTCCTCTGAGAGGCTCCAACTAAACAGTACCTGGCATTAGCATGTACTTTCATGATTAACAACAAGGGGTTGTCAGATTGCTATTTCTGAAACAAACAGATTTATCCTGACAGATAATCAGCAGTTTGCACTACCTAATGCATGTTATCATCCACCACTGACATCATTACATTAAAAGCACACTTAGTATAATCTTTTGTAGGAAATTAAACAGGTTTTATGATACACTTTTGGTGGGTTTTTTGCGGCATATAGAGGGAAGCCTGGTGAAGAGACTGCAAGGTTAGAGAAAACATCCATAGCAAACAATACCAAGAAGACCCCCCAAAATGTCATACTGTATTTGTTTGTTCACAATCTATTAATGTAATTTCTAAATAAATTAAACCCAAATGTTCTGACTGTAAACCACATCTTGTACTTTTGAGCAGTCTTCTCTAATGTCCTTGGCTGTCCCTCACATTCCCTCAGTACTCTTCTGTGTCTTTCTGTCTGTCTGTCCTGCTAGGTTCACATAAAAACTTGCCATACAGCAAGAACTTGTGAGACATTTCTGATCTTGCCACTTACAGACATGCTTTTGGGGCTGGCAGGTGGACTTTGGGAAACCATGGAGCAATGCCTGCATAGTTTCCTAGCAAGCTCAACACTTATCTTTAACTTCTGGACATCTCTTTTTTGACCATCTCTTCCTCCCTTGAGAAAGGAGGCACCAGGTTTCATGTTACTCACTGGACAGGAAAAGCAGAAACCTTTGAAGCCATGGAGGAAATATGGAACAAAGTCACTTGAATATGGGATGCCTGTAGATCCTCCCTTCCAATCTGCCTGCTCCCTCACCCAGCTGTTTCTGCAGTGATCAAGTTTGGACTCAACACCAGCAATGAAATTTTAGTAAGAAAAATTTAACATACCTCCTCTATATGTGTATATATATATATATATATGTATGTATGTATGTATATGTATATGTAATATATGTACCCTCCTCCAGGTAAACAATTCTTGCCTCAGCTGTAAGGGTGATGAGAATTATATACTCTCAGGTTCATTGGAGAAAATACTGAATTTTTTTCCCTTTTTAAAATTTTCGGTTGCCAGTTGACATTATACTATTGCCATTCTATGAACTCATGTAACACAGCCATGGCAAAGACAAGGAATAAAAATTGCACGGGGACTGTTACTTGACTTTAACAAGTATTTCATCTTCCTTAGAGCACAATTTCTGAGTCACAGACTTTTCTGCAGGGGCAAGTCAGTTATCAAAGTCCTGGCTCCAGAGACCTGTTGTGACTAGTCTTATTTCTCCAGAGATAGTACCTGTATCCCTCTCTCAGTCCTTTGTCTCACATGGAATAAATTTTGTCTTTTCTGCCTTCTTCCTTCAAAACTTGGCAGGAAGAGAAGTAAGAAATAGTGTCTAGTGACTGAGGGATTTTTTATGCATCCACACTCATGCATTTTCACATACCATTCCCCCTAATGACAAAAAAACAATCAACTCCCCCAACTAAAACAGCAGAACTACAACAGTGGGAGAGATTAAGTTCCTTACATGGTGAGTGTAACCTTTAAACAAAGAAGTGCCAGCATCACACTTTAAATGCATCTTAATCCTTGTGTACTCTTTGTCTTCTATAAAGCCTAGCTTTTGACAAATATGTATGTATTGATTAAGAATCTCTTGCCCTCCTTTTTCCCTGTATTCTTCTCCAAAACCTTCCAGTTGCAGTTGTTAAAACTAATGCAGAATTTTGCCACCAATCTTTTGCCTCAGGTACGCTGGACAAAAATGCAACATCTGATACTCTGATGTGGAATGGAGAAATAAATGTTAATCTAATCAAGTGATTTCAGTGGTTTATTTTGTTTTCATTTTTTAAACTGTTGAATTTCTACTGACCCACATTCTGTGTATTTCCTGTACTCAGTGATTTTTGAGGTTGCTGAGATTTTCATTTGCATTAGATATTTTGTGTCCAAAGGTCAAATGAACATTGCTTTTGAGTCAGATGCCTACTGGCTGCATTTCTAATACTTAATCTTTTCACACTGAGAAAAATAAGGAAGTGGGAGGCAGTTCAAGCTATCCCAAATAAACAGACAGAAGTAAAGCAACAATCACTTTTCCTGTGTGGACTGCTCTTGCTCATTGCTTCTCAAGAGATAACACTCACTGACATAATGTCAGATAACCATGTTCAGTGTTTCACAGACTTGCCATTTAAAGATTCATTTCCACTCCACTTATTTGCTTTTTATCAGCTTCTCTTTTGGTGCATTTCATCTGTGAAAATTTTCATGTAGACTCCCAGAACAGGTATTTGGGAGAGAGGGAAGCAAAAGGGTTCAACTTGACTTAAAACACCTCTAGAAATTATAAAGAGAGTAAGATAGGACAGAAAAATGAGAAGTTCTCATGAGAATAGTTGTTTGCATAAAATTCTCAACTCTTACTAAAGTTTCAGTGCAGTTCCTGGGGAAGATGGGTATATAAAGCCTCAGGTTAACTTCAGTCATTGCTAAGCATTTTACATCTGCTGAAGAATTCCAAACATATTAAGGTTGTCAATCCAAACCTTTAGACCAAAATAAATAAATAAAAACCAACCACCTAACCAACCAAACAAATAAATAAATAAATAAGGAGCAACTTCAAAGGCTGTCAGTAGGCAAGTTATAGATCTGATTCAGCTTTTAACCCCTAGAGGTAGAAGCATACTTTATCTGCAAAAGATATGCAATGTTTGTACTCTGCAATATTGCATTTTAATAATCTACAGCACAAGGCAATAATGAAAAAGGAGAATATGATATAATTGTACGTAATTTGATGAGAAGCTGTGGGGAACATAGTATTTCTATGCAATTACAGAAAATACTAATAACAAGTCCTTGAGGACTTTGTTGACAATTAAATTTCCTATTTTTAGCAATGTGTTTCCTCAAAAGCTCTACAACTTACTTTTTAGGATTCCCATTTTCTTCCCCCTCCCTAGAATACTTTCAAGGTGTCATTTAGCTTAGGGTTGAAAACACTGCATCCAAGAAGTTGGATGGAACTTAATCTCTAAAGCATTCTTTTAGGCTACTAAAACCAGCAGAAAGGAGCCTGATGGAGTAAGGGCCCTGCATTCTATACAGCGAGAGGTTTACAGGGTTCTGTGGGTCGGTCGTGCTGCAGGGCACACTGCACAGAGCATCAGGTAACCTGCCTGGGAGAGGGGTTTGATGAGTTACTGTGGCAATGGCAGCCTTGCAGGGGGAGAGGAGGAAACCACAGCAATGGAGAAAAGGAACTGGCTGCAGAAGGAAGGTCACTGACAATCTTCTCTAGAAAACTCCATGGCAGGAATTAGCCTGGAATCAAACACAGGGTCTCACTCCTTTGAGAGTTTACTGAAAATACGTTCAGAGGCCTCGATAATATTTAATCTCAACCTGATTTAATCTCATTTATTTCAGTGTATCAAGGAATTAAACTGAGTTGTGTCCAGTGAACCTGGTGAACCTAAAGGAAACTTGAGTACATGATTTGGAAGTAACTGTATGAAACGCTGCTGCTGACTCACTAAGGCCCACTTTTGTCCGTGTGAGACATTGGTCATTGGGTAAAAGATAGAAAAGGATCAGGAAATAGCTGTCTGCTGCAACAAGATTTTAATCCACTTACAAAAAATCTTCCTTGGAAAGGCCTTTTTCATATCTCCAGTGGTGACTCATCTAATCTCATCTCTGTATATTGCTGAACTCCACAGGCATCACCTTTACTTCCCAACGTTACCCTGGCCATGGATTCAGTCAGACAAAAGATCTTTAATGTCCTTCCTTAAGTTCAGCTCACTTCTCTAAAATGAATTTCCCCTCTCTTTCACAAAATGAAAGAAATATTTTTTACGAAATACTTTCTTTTTTCCCCTTCTTTTTGTTTTCTATTTTTTTTTTTCTGGGGGAAACAGGATGCTGGTATCAAATACCTCATTTCTGTAAATCAAAATTTCTTTGTGTGGAGCACGTTGAGTTTCTGGGAAGAACATATTTTTTTTTTCCTGTCTAGAAAGGATTCTCAAATTTTACTTTTAAAACTCATATCTCAAAAATATATGTTCCCCCATATTATATATATGCTTTTTCTCTCTAACATTAATTTATTCAAAAAACTCTGCACTTGAAAGAGTTAATAAAAATTCTAATTACAGGATAAGAAAGAAAGGTCAGACTCCACTTACATCATTGTGAAGGGCTTTTATTACACACTGCTATAAAACATATTTCTTTTTTTCAGTTGCCATCCTCACAGGATAACCTGCATACCAATAGGATCTCCAAAATGCCACGAAGCAAAAGATATTTATCTGCTAAATTCTATGTACAGTAACCTTACAAATGCCAGAGAAAGAAAGATTGCCCTCTGCACAGTAATACTTGTGGAGATGTCTTCTTTATGCTAACAATGACAAGTCTCTTCAGGTTTGTGCTCTACTCCAAAATCAGAATGCATTTTTTTTCAAAAAGCAGACTGTATATCAAAGAGAAAAGATGCACATTTTAGGCACTTAATATAGCAAGCAAATACTCTCCTGAAGCATTTTTAGTAAAAATATCTAATCCAGAAAGGTAAAATGAAAATGTATGACTCAAGCGTTCTTGAAGAAATTAGACAGGATATGTTTGGGAATATCTCTCTGTCCTGGCTGGTCAACTAAATTTTCATTTTGAACTCTGTTTGGAGCCTCACAGAACTGTTATTTGATTAACTTGAGTATGTTAGATAGGAAGTTATACAAAAGCAGGGTGGCTCCAAATCTAATTGCTGTCATTTTTTAAATCCAGCTGTGCCAAACAACAAACAAGAACTTTACTGTGGGGCAAGTACAAGTCAGAAAAAATCTAATTTTTGCAATATATTAGTCTTCAAATCCATTACTTGTGATTTAACATATCCAAAGTTGTTTATATAGTTATTTATATAACAATTTTCAGCTCTAAATTCTGACAATATATTCAAAGAAATATACATTCATAAATGCAAGATGTACTGTCTGCTTTCATGAAACCAGTGTGTGCTGTCAGATGTATTAATTCAATATTTCAAGTGATGTATGCTCAAAGTTAGAACGTAACTAATGACGTAGTGCCTGACTTTCCTTTTCTTAAGGAGTTTTTTAGGAATCACATTCAAATAGTTGTTCCAGAGTTGCACTTTGTTTACAGAGCAAGCACTGTCTATCCAACCTTTCTAAACAATAAATATTAACACAGAATAGTGAGGGTTCCATTTCATCACTTCTGCTGGCAATTCTAACTATATGTTTATCTTGTGGTCTAAATTTATGGCAGGCCCATTTGCAGTGAGGCCTGGAGTTTCCTTGTTTACAACACTGCAAAGTAAAAGGTGACCTTTTTATTTTTGTTTAAAACCTTTCAACAGTTTGTTCTGCTCCAGAGATAGCACCTTAATAAGGTTTCAGGCCAGAAAGCTCTCTTGTTTTCTTTTGTGGGGGCACAATGCACTGCATTTACTTACACAGACATTAGAAAACATTTTTAAACTAAAAATTAAAAGAACACAAACTTGGCTGAAGATTACATTTGGAGATAGAAAGCTACTGCACTGAGATCCTACCTGCCATTATGAGAAGGAAAAGAAAACCGGGGGTTAGAGGATACATAGCTGGCTAAATAAACAGTAAATGAGCTGTTTAAACAGTTGTATCTATACACACAAGTAACAAAAGCATCAGGCACCTGGTGCAAATCTATTAGGACCTAATTCTGACAACAAAATGCATCATTATAGTGGGATCTGATAAAGAGCAAACACTGGAGGCATTACATGTCTTTAGAAGAATCAGACTTCCTACCTTAGCAAGAGTGAGAGAAGGTAAGTCCCCCTTTAAAGAAAGTTGTGAGTAAAGCCAGGCAGCAGTTGCAGTGAATTGAGTCCTTTCAGTCACTGTATACATGCAGGAGTTCTGCAATAAGGGAAAAATATAATGGGAGGAGCAGCTGTGAACGAGTGACCTCCTGAAGCTGAGTTCTCTTTGTGAATCGAGCACTGGGAGCCAGTGCCTCTGATTTGCATGGATTATCTCCACTTGAACAGATACATTTAAATTAACTGGCACGGGGACACAGGGATGAAAAAAGAGAGAGAGAGAGAATAAAAAAGGAAGAGTGAGAGTGTGAGCGGAGGAGCGCGGGCGGCGGAGGAGCGCGGAGGGCGAGCGGCGCCCGGCTGGGCGCGCTGGCTCGGCGGCTCCGAAGAGCTACAGCTCCCTCTTCATGTCGCAGCCGTACGACGAGCAAAGCTGTCACTGTGGTCGGGCTTAAAGCAGATCCCCCCACCCCCGCCCCTGCTCCCCCCAGCTTATGATGGTCCATTTGATCAGCTTTCTATAAACACTTAATAACTCAGCCTGACGTGCACCCAGGGTTTTGAACTGCGAGTCTCAAATGGTTGTGAATCTGGTAAACCCTGCTAAATGATTTCAAGCACAGAAATATTTTAACATAGTAACCTGTGCAAGTGGAGATGGGATATTTCCAAGTGTGCCGTGACAGATTTATTATTTGTGGGTGTGCATGTGTCTTTAAAATAGTTAAGGGATGGCAGCATTTAAGGCAAGCTCTGCGGAAAGATCCCTAACAGAAGGATGGTGTGTGTTCCAGCCAGTGTTTTCAATGTTATCTAAAATCTATCAAGACAAAAGAGACACAAAAAATTTGCATTCAACCACTTCAGAATTTCTCCCTTATTACCATAAATACCACAAACATTACCTGTTGCACACTCCTGATTTGATTTAAATGCAGTACTTAAGCTGATTAGAGAAATATGAGAGTATGTTCAACCCTCTTGAAACTGCATCCAATCCAAGAGGATCCTGAACTAAACTTTGTTTCTTTTGTTCAGAGTATTTAAAATAAGTTCTTTGTACACCATGGTGTAGAAATTTGCAAACCTCTACATGGATTAATTCTGCTCAGAAATTAGACGAAAAGTCACAAAAAGATAGTAGAATGGCTGGTCACGTGTTCTTTCATCAACATCTGAAAACGGGAATGGATGCAAGTGCATTCTTTGAGCATTATTCATTGGTGAGATTTGGTGGGACAAAATGGCCCGTATTAGCACTTAAAAGGCTCAAATGTTGCCTTGTAAGATGCATGAGTTACTGTAAAATACTGCTTGTTCAGACCTAAATAGAATGAAACTGTCTACAGAGACAAGCACAGCTAAGGACTGTCTCCAGCTCATTTGCAGATCGAGCTGAATCCAACCTGAGTCTGTTGGGTTTCACATTTCTGGGGATCTCAACATTTATTTGAAACACAGAATCCGGAATGGTGCCTTTATCTGAACAGAATCTAGGGTAAGTTCTATACTTAATCTAATGAGAAACTGCTTCTTTAAAACATCACATTTACAGTAAAATTTGCTACTGACAAATGATCCCATAGATATTGGAAAAAGTAGTGGAGAATATATTTGGATTTTCTAAGATATGCTATATGACACAGTTATTGGGGTACCATTTAAAGTGCTTCCTCTGAGAAATGTTCTTGGTTCACTGGAGGTCTGAAAATTTGAGTCTTGTATTATGAGAGGGGAAGGATCCTTTAGCTAGATTCCATCTCTTTAAATACTTACCCAGAGGGTATTTAACCTGACTGAAATATCGTCCTTCCTTGTGCAATCTTCAGAACTTCTCAACTATGTTCTTTGGTCATATCTTACTTGCAACTTGGACCCCAGATTTTACTTCTTATTTTCTCAATTGTTCTTCTTCCAGTGACCACTCACCAGGTAATAACAGATGAATTTGACTCCAGCAGGGCACTCCAAAGTCTAGTCTCAATATCAAACCTGTATATGATAGCTGTGTAAAGCAGCCTCCTGCTTGATAGATGGCTTTGAAAAAGATGGACTATGAACCAAATTTGCTCTTATTACTCTGTACCCTGCAATACAGTCCTCAGTGCTGCAGTATCCAAGCTGATAATGGCATAGCTATTCAGTCCCACCAACCTGTATGTCACTAGCAACAAGGAATCCTAGGAAAAAAAAAAAGGAATAATCCAGCAGTGAGAGGGATTTCCGCCTTAAAGGTACATGTAAGAGGAAATGCCTATGTAAGGAATCGAGACAGCCATGGAAGGTACAAGAAAAATTCCAGGGACAATGTGCCCTGGATCCAGAAGCTGAAGAGTATATCTTATTCTCTGGGAAGATATGAATGCCTGCAATGTCATCTGCTAAATTTCATCAAGGGAAGACCTTCCTAGAGGTGTGCCTGGAGGTAATGTTGAA
The DNA here is from genome assembly GCA_013400735.1 of Pomatostomus ruficeps. Lineage (NCBI taxonomy): Eukaryota > Metazoa > Chordata > Aves > Passeriformes > Timaliidae > Pomatostomus > Pomatostomus ruficeps. The sequence continues at coordinate 29,232 of VYZT01018287.1, read as the reverse complement.
TGAAGATGTGGATGTGAGGAAATGGTGCAAGAAAGAGCAAACTGAATGGGCAGCTGGAGATTTACAGGCACTTGTTGAGCGAGAGGTCATATAAGACATACCTCAGGGGAGACTGGTGAGGCAGGGAAGTCTGTTAAATATAACAAGTGGAGCAATCTGGGAAACAGAGGGAAGTGAAATAATATGCTTGTTGTCTGGGAGACTCAAAAACTAAAACAGAAAAAAACAAAACAGAAGGTAGAAAGGAAGTGGAAAAGTTAATTCCAGAAAAAAAAATTGTTGGAAACTAGGATTCAGGAAGGAGTGATAATGGTAGAGAAGTTAGTGAGAAGGGAAGAACACAAGTAAGGATCATCTGTTAATGGAAGGTAAAATGGACTAAGAAAAAATAGTGTCTGCTTGAACAGGGAGCCTGTGTTAATCAGAAACAAACAACTGTCACTAAATCAATTCCACAGAGCAGGATATGAGGTCATTTCTCAATACGGAAGATGTGGGTGGAAAAGGAAAAATGTATTCTGCTGGGAATAGGGAAGAATCTTTTTTTCTTAATTTAATTTTCTTCAATGGGAAATGATGCTATGAAATTCCCACTGGAATAAATCAAAGATAATTAGACTAAATGATTTCATTTTAGGTAGGGGAAAATGCATAAAAAGGGAAGACTTGTGGGAATGGTAGCTGGCTGAATATCCATGGAAAAAATTGGGACTGAGATCTACATTATTTTAAAAAAAAGAACCTTTAGAAATGCAAGGAAAATTTGGTAGAGGTTCATGTCTTGCTCTACACAAGAAGGAGCAAATCTGCTCAATGAAAATTGAGCTATGGTGGAGGAAATACTGGTGGAGGATCAGGAAAGAGAAGGTAAAGTTACATAGTGGGACCAAGGTACTGAAGTGTTCAAGCTACTCAGGGAAGATCTGAAAAACGATAAATAAACCTGTGTAAATGCCGTCTAATAATCTGATCGATTAGAATGCAAAAAGGAAGCATGGCGTGCATCAGACAGAATGCATTTGGGCCAAGCTAAAGCACATGTTTACCAAGCAGTCACCAGCCAGTCAGAGATGAGACTACCATTCTCTTTCTTCTGATAAGCAATACAGATACTGTCAGAAAACCGGTCCCAAACCAGATCATGAGTTAAGCTCATTTAAATGAAATGGAACAATCAATAAAAATAAGGCTTTATGGCTCAAAAGACAAATTTTGTTAGCCTAAAAGATCTTGTAGGTAACATTAGGCAGACCTGATTATTTAAGAATATGAAAGCCCCTTGGAATTTCTTTCGATCAAAGGAGCTAAGATATGTGGAATGTGTAGCTGATGGAGAGGAGAGAATGTATGGAAAAGTGGTCAAGCTCTTCCATGAAAAGGAAGAACTCCTTCAACATCATTAGAGACATGCAATCACAGGATGAAAGAAAAAAGATGATCAACAGAGAGATGTGTATTAAGAGGTCAAAATACAAAGTAAAGTGAAAATTGTCAGCAGCCAAACTGAACTACAATTTGTTAGGGCTATTTAAACAAAGAGGAAAACAATCTTCATGCAGATGAGACAAAAAAAAAAAATGGGGTCTCAATACAAGGTAATAGAAATAAAGAAAATCTGTCTACAATTAAATACTACTTCATGTATGTTTTCAGAGGAAATAGGATAAATAGTGGGAAAGAAGCTGTGATGATAGAAAATTACCAAACTGGAAGCAAAACTAAAAGCACAGGGTACTCAGGACAGGCAGAGATTTCAAGTCCATTCCACAATCTGACACAAAAGGGAACATGAAATCCCAGACCTTGTAGGAAGCAGCTCAGACATGATAGTGGCTGACTGGAGAAGAGCAAAAGAATTATCCATTTATGGAAAGGAGACCTATGCAGCTACAAACCCATTAGTTTGACCTCAGTTACTTTAGAAGAAATTTTGAAGGGAAAAAATAATTGAAGACAGGGAGGCAAATGGAAAATGGGATAACATACAAAAAGGATTTACTAAAGATAGAATGTACCAAGTGAATTTGTTATTGCTCTTTAATAAGATAACTGATTTTCTAAACAAAAGATTTGTGATACATCTTATCTATATCTGTGCTGCATATGATCCAGCATTACATAGGAAGCAGGGGATTAGGAGAAGAGCTGTAAAGTGGATAAGGGATTGTCTAATGGATAGATGGCAACAGGTGGCATTGAAAGAAGCAGCATCAAACTGCTGGAAATTTACTAGCAGGAATTCTCAAAAATCAGGTTTTTGATCAATCTTTTTGTAAGATTTAGGCATGAAGAGAAGAGGTATGAAATCTATAGTGTCCATTAAGCTAGGAAATGGAGTCCTTACAAAAGAGGATGCGTGGAGTTTTTTAATTACATAAAATGCAAGTACCTGAATATTTTATACACACACATGAAATATGGTAGTATATTTTTCTGTAATAAAAAAAGAATACTCATGCCATGTAAAGACCTGAGAGTGTGGCCTTATCTGAAATTCTGTACATGGTCTTTGTCACTTAGAATCAAGAAAATACACACAAACTGGAGTAATTGGAAGGAGGTGCAACTGCAGTGGCTGGCAGACTGGAAAGCCACCATTCATGGAGTAGAGTAAAAGATTTTGCTGCTTTTGTCTGACTAAGCAAAAAACTGAAAGAGGATATGACTGGTGCCTGTAAATGTATTTATTAGACACCAGACAGGAAAACAGTTGAATAAAGCTACAGAACAAGGCTGACAAATGGAAAAACAGCTCATGCTTAGATAAGAAATGCAGTGAGCATTTCAACCATAAGAAAAGTGAATTTTCCAGACTCCCATTAGCTGTAGTAGGGTTAAAAAAAGAATTAAATGTGTCTTAATGGAAAATGATTCTTCTGTTAAAGATGTCCTTTTCACCTGGTTGCCTATGCAATTAGAAGACCAGACTTGAGAGATCCCTTGTCTTTTGTTCCCAGTTTCTGTAATGTATTCCATTGAACTCGGTGACCTGTCATGTGTCTTCTTCCTCCCCTTTTCTAGTGCCAATCAGTGTCTCTGGTGTTGCTGAAGACTCGAGCAGACTCAATGGTGTATCTGTCATGCTTCAGAATATGCTGTCTGCAGATGCGCTATGCATTCTTCCCACTTCTACCCTTCATTTTGAAACCTGTCTGATAAGGAAAGATTATGTCATAGATATAACAATTATTTTAGCATCCAGTACAGAATCTGTTAGGTGCTCCATCCAGGATAACTAAGAAAAAGAACAGAAACATAGAAAAGGAGCAAGATAATGTAGCAGGAAAAGACAAGAGTGCAGTTTACCAGGAAAATATTGCTGGAGCAAAAGAAATGAGAAGAGCATATTAACTTTTAGCCATGACTGAGATCACAGCAAGTCAGGCAGAGAGAGTGAAGGATGTAGAAAAGATTAGAGAAAATGGACAAAGAAATTCAAGAAAACATTTTTTAACTTTACAAGAGGCTTGATTTTGATTCACTTATAAAAGAGGGCCCTTTGATTTATTTAAATCCCCCCTGAACATCCTTGCTCTGCAATCGTACACCCTGTTAACAATTCTCTGTTGATTAGACAATGGAAAAGCAAAAAAGAACCAATCATGGTTATAGCAGCAGAAAAACCAAATACATTCTAACAACTGGCTATCACATTATGTGCTACATCCCAGAAAGGAAAGTCCAGCAGATAAAACTCAGTCCCTACAAAGGCAGATGAATATACAAAAACACCAATGTGATTGCTGTTGGTGCTATTTTTGTTTATTCCTATTCCCAATATAGGCAGATGTGAACATCAATAGCAAACAAACACATTCAGATATAATAAGAGATCCTGGATTTCTCATAACTTATCATAAATGCATATGCAAACAGTAACTAAATCCCAAATATTCAAAATAATCAATATCAAAAGGTTCTACCTGAAGTCCTTTCAGCAGAGCTGATTAATTCCAGAGAGAAGAGCCTATGATCTGGTTTCCCAAGGAGAAAAGTAGAGGAAATCAGATCCTTGGTGACCCTCTAAATGAAGCCTTTGAAGGAGGCCAAGCCAGTCAGAGATTTTCTGGTTGAAGAAATTTCATTGAGAAAAGCTGCTTTGTTAAACTGGAGAACTTTGGATAAAGTGTTGTAGATGCCAGGGAAGGCTCTAAGGAAACCTTTGATCCCTCGCAGGTCTCTCTGTGGAGGTGAAAAACGCAGTGCAGCAGCGATGCAGCTGCCTGCAAGCTTGGGACCCTGACTTCCCTGCCTTCAGGTGTGTAACTGTGGGCAATATATTCACTGTTCTGCTGAGATATATCCACTGATAATAGCAAAGGTGGGGACAGGAGTGTAATTTTCATTCAGAAGTTGTAGGGTCTAGAAACAATAAAGAAAAAAAAAAAAAAGTCCTTCTATTAATTTAATCAAACAAAGAAACAAAACTCTTAATCCTGTGAGGCAAATACCCAGCTTTCCAACCACCTATCGTAACTCCAAAGAGACTATTCTGTAAAGAGTCATAAATTCTGTAGGTCTGAGAGAGAAAGTAATTCCATTAGAAATGAATTCTACCCGAAGAAACCTGAAATTTCGAAAGGCTTTTTTTACCCCAACTTGTACCAAAATCTTCATAAAAGACAAAAATGAATCACCTCAGAAACAACCTGTCTGAACAGCAGCCAATCTTCAGATTTTAGCTTGGAGGAGGCTCAAATTTAACCCTCCAGGGAGATGTTAGGTTATGCATGTGGAATTCACCCCCAGAATAATTACTCAGAAACCACATCCCAACAAAAATTGAATTGAAAAAAATTGTTCCATGGATTTTTCACAAAATGAGCAATCCATAAAAAAAGACAGTTGGTGTCTAGTGAGAAACTATTTCACTGGTGAATTCTTGTATGACTTTAATTTTCCTGTATTCTTGCAGATATGTATGTTTTTTTCTTAATTTAGAGATAATCTCCGAAGTAGCTTCATACTATATTAAAAAAAAAAAAAAAGGAAAAATGCTGGGATAATTTTGGATAGTTTGAGGTTTACCTGTGATGTCTGTAGGTGATCAGATTGCTAGTTCAGCCTTCCAAATGCCACATAAAGAAATGGTGGAAAATGCATTTAAAACATATTTAGTAACAGAAGAAAAAAGAATAAAATAAAACATTTCAGAGAACATTGAAACAATTACTGATATTTTATTTGTAATGACAGCTTTCCCACACTTTGTACAAAGAACAGAGTGCCTGTTAGGCCAAAATGTGGTGGATAATCTTTATGGAAGAAGGGTGAAATTTAAATCCAGACTAGGACTGGATAGTGTAATGAGCAATAGACAGACTATGCATTTAATTCCATTAAGTGAAATGTATTTCATTAACAAAAGTGTTAGCAGAATTAAAACCTCACACTAAAGGAATGTGAAAATCATCAGTGGCAGCCAAAAAGCTGCTACAATATGGCACATATTGCAGAAGAACTGAGGCTGATGTGGGATTAAATACATATGAAATGAATAAAAAAACCTGACAAAATTGTAGCAAAATTTGAATGCTAATTTATGGCACCTAGTGAAAGAAGCAGGACAGCAGATCATCTGCATATAAATGGCCTCAACACATTTTTTGGTGCCAGTCTGTTACCCTGTTCAGAAGGAAACAAAACACATTTCTTAACCAGACTAACACAAGAAATTGCCAAACAGGAGATTAATTAAATTTCATTAGTTAAACAGGAATAATAGAAGCAACAGTGTTTTTTTAATATAGTCTAGTAAAACTAAGAAATGGTTGAAAGTGGCGTATGGAATAGAGAAAGCAAGAAAAGATAGGAAAGAAGAAATAAAAATAACACAGGACATCTCCATGTTAAAGATAGAATGCTTTCACACAGACACCATGTTATGCACAATTATGCTCACTGACCCTGAGAACAGTTTTATATCTTGTGATGCTCTGGGCATCTGAAAGGACTCTGAGGAACACCACATAGGGAAAGAAAAACCACCATAAATACCAGGTAGCACAATAAGGTATAATGCCACAGACTTCCAAATAAGAGTGTGTAACAAGTCCACCCATAAACATCATAATTACAGAAGCAAAAAAGGCAGTATGGGAAAGCGTATTCTACTAATAATTATATTTTTATCCACTTTCCAATATTTTTAAAAGCAAATTGAAAACAAATACTACAAAAATCTATGGAAACTAAATGTACATATTTTTAATTGTTTAAGGCAAAAATAATTTTTGATTTTGATTTTCTTTTCATAAATCTTTTCTGTCATTATTATCCACCTCAGAAGGCCAGCTAGTCCTTGCAACAACTATTATGTTAAATTTCTAAAGTGCCTGAAGTTTTTCTTTTTTAGATACATAAGTGAAAACTTACATGTATGTAGATGAATTCGGTAAGAAAAAAAATCAAGAAACAGCATGTGAACGGATGAATGATAAATAAAAAATCCAAGACATTTGATTTGTTATATGTGGAATTCTGTTTTACCAAGATTAGCAAAAATTTCAGAAGCCCTCTATTTTAGAAGTGATATCTACTAGTATGCAAGATTTTTTATCAGAATTCACAGTGAGTTGTCTAATACTGTAGTCATCACATCTGATTACATTGATTGATATCACAGCATAACATTTGATACAGTTCTGTCACTTTTTTTTTTTGAATGACCAACTGCAACAAATCACATCTGCTAAACTGCATGAAATAAACGGATCAGTGAGTTTTCATATAAGTGGAGTTGTACTTTCAAAGTTACTTAGGGCTTCTCCCACTTGTGTCTTATGAATATAATGTCATCAAACAAGACAAAAGAGTGAGTCTATTGTCATTATAAAAGAGCCAGCGTCTCTTCCCTCTGTAAATATATTAATGGTTTTGCCTTTAATTGCTGGCATGGTTCGAGGGGTGAGCTGGATATCTGATAATTCCCTCACTTTTTCAGTGGCAGTGAAATCTAAATCATCCTCCCTGGGTCTTTGTCTCCTTGCCCACGGCAGAGCTTCCCCCATATGTTCCCCTGTAAGCCCTCTTAGCTCTTCAGTCTGCTCCAAATTCTGCATCCCCAGTCATCTCCCTGGAGCACCAAGTCCCCTCCTCCAGGCATCTCAGGGCTGCAGAATGACTTCACCGCCTTCTCACCTTTGTCTTTGCAATTGAACAAATAGATCTGTTAATGTTACAGATAGATGTTTTCAGTGACTGACTCACTTGGAGACTTTTGGTATTTTCCTGGCATTAGTTTATGTTGTTTCTTTTCCTGTTCCATCCCCCTTCAACAGAGTCTGTTAGTTTTGGTCTGTGCAGAAGAACAGCAGATTAGTCAAGTGAACACAATAATATTTGTACCAACAACATACAGCAATCTCCTCTCTTCTCCCCAATTACCAATGTAGTGTTTTGGGATATGAAATGTTCATTTTTCAAGCACCATTTTGAGATTTGCTATTTAATTTCAGGAACCGTGTGATGATCGAGTGTATTAAATAACACTCAGCTGAGAGTGTTCCCATTTCATACCTTGATTCCTGAAAGGTTTATGGCTATTCTTTAGTTTCCAATTTTCTGTTTCTAGTAATTTCAGTGTAACTGTACACAGTACACAAAATTAATCGTTACACAGCAGCTGCACAGGCATCAAAATTAAACAACTGTGGGGTTCCCTGCTTAAGGACATGGACCTGTTAGAATGGGGTCAGAGGAAGCCACAAAGATGATCAGGGGCTGGAGTAGCTCTCTTATGCAGACAGAGAATTAGGGCTGTTCAGCCTGGGGAAGGGAAGGCTCCTGGGAGAAGCTGTCCAGAGAAGCCGTGGATACCACATCCCTGGAAGTGTTCAAGGCCAGGCTGGTGGGGCTTTGAGCAATCTGGTCTAGTGGAAGGTGTTCCTGTCCATGTCAGGGGGTTGGAACCAGGTGACTTTTAAGGTCCCTTCCAACCTAAACCATTCTAGCATTCTGTGATTCTAACATTTATTTAATGGGGCTAAGGCCAAAGATTTAAATAAAAATATATTTTTAAAGACTAAGAATTTTAATTTCTTGCAAATCCTGTAGCATATTAATAAAACCTGACATAAAAAATTTAATATAAATACGACACTAGGAGCCTCATCTTTCTAACTATCTGTATCCTCAAAAAAGAGAGAGAGCCATTCCCTCAAAAAGCAATCCAGGTCACCTAGGGCAGGCTGGTCCCCCAACCTTCCATTTTACCTTTGAACTGAGGTTTCACCTGTGAAGAAGCAACAGCAAGTTTCCAGAGAAAATGGATTAATTAAATGGATCTGTGGTCTTTTATTTCAGCTGAATATCAGGAACAGTGCTGTGTTTGCCGTGTCAAAGATGAACACATTTATTTTGGGATCTTTTTAACAAACAGCCAATGGATGTTGACACCCATTTACCATTACAATTAGTGACAATTTGATGTCTATGCTGACATTGTTTTGAGAATCTCATCCCAGGAGATTTGAATAGAAACTCTAGAAACCTTTTTTTTTACCAGAAACTCTTGTTTCCTGAAGTATTTTTATTACTTCCTCTCACTACTTGTTTTAGTAACCCAACTCCCCCCTTTCAGAAGTGAATGAGAACAGTTTGGGCAGCACCTGGATGAATTAAATCTTTCAGTTCTCTGGCTGCCTTTAAGAAGCTCTTTTCATTAAAAGTGATTTGCATACTACCAAACTGTATTCCTTATAAGTGTCGAAGCTGATTTGAAGCAGAGGGCTGATGGGCAAAAATCAACAAAATTGCTAAGGAAGAGTTAATAAGGTCAAACAAATTAGTTGATCGGTCTTTAAAGAAATCTTTCTGGACTAGTTTTCTGTTTGCTCAGGAATTCAGGCAAACCTATTCTTCATGCAAGTCTTACTTTTTAATTCATCACATTTATTTTTGCAGAGAAGCAATATTGAAGATTGAATTTAAGCAATCACTTTAGCCTTTTCCACTGGGTTATGTAATGCAAAGAAATTACTCCATGAAGAGTGTAAAGCTTATCCACCTTTTCCTTACTCTGTCACTCTCTCGTGACACCTTGTCATATGCTTTGTCCTGTTATTAATATTCATGGTTTTATTACAACACCAGCACTTTATTCAGCAGATCTCATTTATGCAGACATGTCATCCCTTTGGAAAAAAACGGGGCAGGGGTAAGGAGGATTATGTCCATTTGTTCACATCTAGAACCCTTAGAAATATTTATCACTGCAAATATGATTTGGATTATTTTGGCTCGGATTGTCAAAGGTCTTGTTGTTTGTGACAGCACTGAGCAGCTGAAAGCAGCTGAGGGCAGGTTCAGCCGTGCCATGTGTGGGTGCTGTTTCAGGCTACGGAACTGCACAGCAGAGCTCTCTCCTCTGCCAGTCCTGGCTCAGGCTGGAATAACCCAGCCCTGCTTCTCTCCCTTATCTAGAGCTGAAGGCAGGTCTTAGCTGCTTGAGTGGGTTTAGCTCCAAAACTTCCTGTGTGGGAATAAGAGTAATTTATAAAACTCTACTGGATGTACCTAGCAAGTTTTGAAAAATTTGGTCTCAGAGGAATCACAGCCTAGAGCATTGGCTGCTGTTGGGCAGCTGGGAAAGGAGAGGAACATTTCAGTTCCTGGAGTGGGTGACATAAATTTATTGCTGGCACTTTCCTTTATGATGACAGGGACTACTGCAAGCTGATGACAGTTAGAGGCAGCTAGGTTCCACTTTTGCAAAAAGAAAGCATTCTGGGGATTATAGATATCACCTGCCCCAAAACCCCTGAGAGACAGAGGCACATATGTGGACTCTGCAGTCTTTGTGCACAGTATAAGTCTGCATCTCACCCTCCAAAAGACCTCTAACACCTATTTTGGGTTTACAGGGCACAGTTACATGAAAAAAGTTGTTATTTATGCATGATGGAGAAGGGAGAGAGAAAAAGGTGTCAAAAAACCAAAAGATGAACCAAATGCAACTTGTCACAGATCTACCCAAGACCACTAAGGCTGGCTCTGGCAGTTGACTAAACTCAATATTTGTACTACTCGAAGTATTTCCTAGAGTAATTATGGAGAAATACAAGGAAATACTGTATTTTGAGCCAGATATGCCAGGAGGTAATGAGTGCTTCCTTTGAAGCTGCTTTGAGTTTCAGGCGCTCAGTACCTGGCAGAATCTGGCCTGTGTGGAGAGCTCATTTGTCTTGAATCGCACTGACATGACTGCACATGACACACATGGAGACGGAAAGAAAAACCGGTCACAGAAAGGCAGCTCTGTTGACTTCAGTGGTATGTCATACATCTGAATCAGGCTGCATTTGTTCTTGCAGCTATAGAGATAGGATGTATTTAAACGAAACAGATTGCAGACAATCAAGTAGAAAATGGAACAAAAATCTTTGTTATAATTAAGGTGTAAAACTATTTTTTTGCCAAAAGTAGAAATTCAGCAATATTTTTCCGCAATTGCTTCTACCAAAGCAAAATGAAATAAAAGTAGTTTTTATTTTAGTTGTTTATGAATTTTTTTTTGATCCAGCATTTAGTGAGAATGAAGACTGGAATGCCTTGGAATTTTATTTATGGCGACTTCTATCTTTTTTGACACAAAACTTTAGACTGATACAAATGTATCCATCTGTGTTCAGTACCCCTGAAAAAGGCATTAAACCAAGGCAAATTCCCTCTCCTATTTCACCAGAAGTATAGTACATGGAGAAGAATTATGTAATTTACAATAAAATCAAGTGCTATCAGCTTTCTTCCATGCACGCTGCAAATTGTTCTCTCAGAAATGCACTACGTCTTAACATTTTTGCAAGCTCAGTTACACTTTCCTGGCCAGAATCTTGTACATCTTATTTGATGAGAAAGACATTCATTCTCATGAATATCATGTAAAATTCATTAACATCTTTATGAAATTGCTGTCAGTGGTGTTAGAACCTGACAATAAGTGAATAACATTAATTGGAAACCTTTTGGGTGTTTTTAACAGGGTTTTGGTGTTGATATTAAAATGGATATGAATATTATAGTTAATAAATATAATTTGAAATAATATCAGACATTCTATAATTATATCATGTATGTTTAAACAAATAAATTATTTGGAAATGTATTGTAATACAAATATGTATGTATAACACTTTTCTTTAGAATTTCCCAAACTTTAGACTGTCCAAAAAAATAGATTTGGCATCATGATTCCCACTCTACAGGTAGGGAAATTTGGTATTTAGAAAAGGCCTCAATGAATATTCTCTGCAAATCTCAAATTACTTTACTGCATGAAGAATTCTGGAAATTATTTAGCATCATGACTAAATTAAACAAATTTAAACAACAACAGCAACAAAATGGTGTCTGTTCCCATAATCTTATTAAGTAAATGCATTTCAGAGAAAATTCAAGAGCAGGGTTGGGGACCTTTTATCTACATAATCCTCTTTACGTCAAGAAGCCCCTCACATTCTTGCATCTCTCAAAAGGAAGATTTCATTGCTATCACTGGTAAAATACTTTATTTTACAAAGATTTTGTTTTTCAGTTCTCTGGCTAAATTATTGATCTGAGAGGAGTTTAAAACTTGTCAATTAAGTAATTTGGAACACTGAGAGTTCTTGATTTTAATTCACACTCTTTCAGACGAGGAAATGAGTCACTGAGTGTACATTCTGCTGTGTCTAAATCGGAATGTCAAAATATATACATACTTAACGTGGGATTTGCCGGGAACAGAAGTCGACTTAAGACTTTACAAGGCAGCGTTAACTGTGAGAGGGCACTGGGAAGGGTTGGCTGCCCACGTCTGGGGCCCAAAGCATCTGTTACCATGACCTGTTCCTGAGCTCTCAGCAGTGCCGGGCTCAGCAGCCTCGCAGCGAGCAGAGAGCTGCAGATGGCGGCTCCGTGTGTGCCACATCCTGGCCCTTCCACTTCAATATCCAGTCCCTGGCTCCTGTGGGAAATCCTTGCTGCGCTGATGGAAGGGTTAAATAAGAAGAGTGTAGCAGTTAAAGACTCTTGAGTGCTTGCTTTCGCTTTTTCTGCTCTTTGTGTTCTGAGGGTGCAGTCAGTGCTGAGGGTTCTCTGTTCGCTTGCATGGCCCTGGCCACGCCAGCAGTGGTGAGCTGTGTGCACACTACAGTGCTGAACAACACATATTCTTGATACACCACAGACTGAGAATTCCCTTTCAAAACACCTCCCTTCTTTATGGAAAAACACATTGGGAACCTTCAAGTTCAAGTGTACCAACTTAATCAATCAAATCCCACTCCTTATCCCATTCTAAATTCAGTAATTCTGTAACTACCCATGCCATCTTATCATTGGTTTTTGTTTGCTTCTCTTTCCCACATGCTTTCATCACTGAGCATTACTAATTAACAGAACTTTGTGTGATTTTCTCTCTATCTTCATTACTCTCAATATGGACTGCTTCTGCAAAGTTCTGCAGACGATTGTGCAAACTTTTCAGAGTTTATTCCTCCCTGCATGTACAATGAATTACTCCACAGCCCTAGACTGCCTCTTTATATCCAAGGTGCTGGGATCTGTACAAGGACAGCAAAGTGCTTGAGAATCAAAGATCCAGAGATCTGACAGCATCTGAGTGAAATTCTCCTCGCCCCTTACGAGCATTTTTTCAGTTCACACTAACCTATTTGGACTGATCTGAAGAGTCCTGGCATTGGATTTCACATGAGATAAACTTTCTGTATCCTTGTGTTGCACTTTAGTTCCTGGAGTGGAAACTAAAAATTCCATAATCACTGTTAGTTAAGTTAATTTAATTTATCATTTGGTTAAATTTCCCACCTTTTCCAGTTCCTTTTCCCAAAGAAAACACATTAACCTTAAAGGTCGTCCACTAACATAGATATTGCACTTTCCACAAGTAAATATGAGGTTCAGATATATTTTGTGAGTCCACCCTGACAGATGAAGCAGCAGCAATCACTTGGTATGATGGTCTTTCCTTTAAAACCAGAATGAAATGTAGTAGGCTTTTGTATTTCTATAACCATATGGAGAATGCATTAATGTGATTGACAGCTCTGACACAGATCCCAGCTATGCTGTGAAATGGATGCCCACACTGTATTATCCTCATTAGGACAGGCTCATCCTACAGTGTGTTTGTCATCACAAGCCACTCACATCTCCAGCTCTGCATGGCAAGAGCAACAAACTTGCAGTATTTAGGTCTCAACCCACAGCAAGGCCTCTCCTCCAGCTGCACAATGACAGCTTCACCTCTCCAAAGGACAAAGTTACAGTAGTAGATCTGGCTGTAAGATTTTCGTGTTAGCTATGCCCATATAACTACCAAAGAAAACTGTCACCTTATCCAGTAGAAACAATTATTATGCAAAAAGGGTGGAATCAGACCCAGCTGATATAAGCAAGCAGGGTAGCCTTGTTGCAAAAAACCCCCAAATTTTTGGGGAATCATGTCTGTTAAATACTAGTTTCAATGCATGCCTTCACTTTGCAAACTGATGAAACTTTGTTTAAAAGCATCCAGGATTACAGTACTGTGTCTGTAACAATGGGTAAGCACTGCCTCCCTACAGCATGTATGGGCAAGTCAAGTGATGTTCAAAATACAGTTTATACAGTGGACTGTGCAAAAACTATTTGGGAAATAAATACATTAATGTGAGACCCTTCTAGACATGTGAGTATGAATTGAAGTTAGGAAACAGAAGCAGAAGATCGTGGTCTGTGTTCAGTGTAGGTTATAAAAGATTTTCATTGATGGATGTTACATAGTCCATCCTAATAAACTGATTTCTTGTTTACTTCTGATGTATTCAACCAAGACTGGAAGTGAGTTGAAATATTTCTACTCTTTTATGTCCTCTCCTGAAAGACAGTTTAAGAAGAATTTATTAAAGAACCAAATCAGAAAAAAAAAAGAAAAAAATAGATTTATTTAATGGCTTTCTAACAGCAATGGAATAAAAAGCCTAACTCATTGTTACTATATCCAAAGTATTTTAAAAGTACAAGGAAGGAATGCATCTCTATCATCTGAGTTTAATACAAAATCATGTTCCTCTCCTGTCACACACAGGATTTGTTATAGATTTTATCTGCAATAAAAGCTATGTCAGTAGTGCCACATAATACATTTGTAAAGGTTAGAGATATTTTAACCCACATCTGTGACCAGAATTTTAATGACAAGCATATCCTCTGAAGCAGTACTAGGAGAGGAAAACTCTTCTGTAGATATTAATGCAAATCAGCGTAGAACAATGTCTAAGCAACATTACAATAGGGTCACTGTGAATCATGTCCTTGAAATTACAAATATGTGACATAAGTAAAAATATATTGCTACAAATTCTGCCAATCTTTTGTCCTTGTCGGGGTTTCTGTTTTTGCAATCCAGAGAGATTAAACCATTTTATTGCTTAAACTGTCACGAAGACCTGCAAAACAGAACAGCAGAATTACTTTAATGACTTTCTTTTTGAAATATGCATTCTTACAAACCATGCATAATGAACAGCAAATTCACAGATGTATTGTCTCTGTCCATTTCTATTTTACTTTCAAAAAATTCATTTATTTCCACCTTCAACTTTGCTAATTAGGGGGGGAAATGAAGGAAGCAAATACCCCATCAACAGAAGTTTTGTTCACATCCAAGGGCTTCAAGTTTTGCCTTTGAAACTGGAAGGAGTTTAACATGGGAAATTAAAGTTTTGTTATGGAAAGGTGATGCTTCCTCTTTAATCATCCTCTCTGTTGATAAAACTTTTCCATGGGATTACATCTGATTTAATTGTTCGTGATTCTTGTAATTGGTTTGAGATGATGCAGTTTCTGCAAGATGCAGCTCATCAACGCCTTCTCAGGAAAAAAAACCACCACAGCTGAAGTGAACAAGAAGTTTATCATAGGGGTTCCACTAAGAAAATGGAATTGATCATTTGAACTTGTTTCACTTAGGTAGAGCAAGAGTTGCAAGTAGGGCTGTGTTTGAACAGAAAGATACATACCCAAAATAAATTCTTGGGTTATAGGTCTATGGCCAAAACTACTTGTGCTACTTAAGGCTGATTTTGGCATCTGATCATCTTTATTGGAACTGCAAGACTTGTTTGGGGTAAACAATAATTTAATTACTGGGCTCCATACAAAGTTTCAACTTTTACCTTTTCCACTTATAACAACAAAGTTTCTAAAAAGCAAAGGCAAAAGTCTTGTTTTGATTAACTTTTATCTTCAAGTCTTACATCAGTATCAGGACTTCTTTTTCTCCTTTTCATTCATAATCAATTTTAGAAAATAATGTTGATATTTGCAGCTTTACTGAGCCACCACATTGCATTGTGCAATTATCCATGAGATTTGTGGAGCATAAAACAAAACTGTTTGCTTTTAGAGGACATCTGCTATAAATAAAATGATACCATAAATTTTCCAAGACAGCCATCACCTACCCAGTTGTTACAGAGGCAAAAAGTCTTGGCTTCCCAGAGCAGGTTCCTTTTCAGCTTCTTGTCAGGGAGGTCAACAGCATTTACTTTTGTGCTTTTTCTAGGTACCTTCCCCCACTGTAATGAAATTAGAATGTAATGCTTTCGACGCCTGCACGTATCAGCTTTCATTCTTTGGGGAAACATGTGAACATCATTAGGACACAGTTTCCCCCTCTGTTTTCAAAAATGTTTCCTTAACAAACTTTATGAAATTCAAACTCGTGGAGTTCATTCCAATGCTGTCTTTAATAAAGTGGCATCTGCTAATGCTGGTGAATGCAAGCATCTGTTATCGTTTCTGCAGGAACCCCATCTTCATGAGCAGGGAGACCTCAACATGGACATAACATTCACTAGGAAGGTGCCATCTCTGGAGCCCGACTTGGTATTTGCTTTATCCTTAGTAACATTTTTCAAATCTGTTCATCCTTTGCTTTGCAAAGTGAAGGAAATGAAAGGAATTTTTAATTACATTGCTGCTGCTGCTTACTGTTAATAATAAATGCTACACAGCACCATGTGTAGCTCTTGTCTCCTAAGAAGATTCACAGCACAGCTGGAGAGTGGGGTTGCTGTTGGGGTCTCTTTAAAGCACACATTTCTCTGTAGTGGTTTGCTCTGTAAGCTTGTTAAGAGCGGAATGAATTAGGAGTGAGCTGATGACTTGCTCACCTCAGAGAAGCAAGAATTATGTTCTTGCATTCTTTGAAAAGTTCATGGGCAGCATCTACTCAGGTTCTTTGTATGCCTTTTCTTCATGAGGCTCTCAAATATCTGAGCTGTGGTAGGCCTTGGCATTTTTATAGCGTATTTACCTTCCGGTATGTAAAGAGCAAAGGTGCTTTTTAAGTCAAGCAGGATATGAAGGCTCCTTCTCTGGCAAGATAACCTCAAATGGTTTTGCAGCTGCCTGAGACTGAAGTAAGTGCTTTGGATGAATGAGTCAAAATGACATGTTTGGGGATGAAATAAGGTACTAGTCACAGGTTTCTGAAACAGCAGCCAGGGTAAGTGCTTGAAATATAACATTTTTTCCCAGTAAATTTCTGTTGTGTGAGCTAGTTACACTTCTGAGCTGTTGTTTGTGCTATCAAAATCCCATATTGCTGTTAGATAATGATATTAAAGTAGGTTAGAAACTGCACCAGCAACACAAGCTGTGAAGAGTCATGAATCAATTCACACCCCAAAATGAGTGCAAGAGCATTTCTGTTTCAGAGTGAAATTTGGGACTCTGATATAGGCACATGAGCACTAGAGTGGGAAGATAAGGAAACCCCTAATATGCTGGGGCTTGTGGTGTCTCACCGAGAGATGATAACACAGAAATAATAGCATTCCATGTGGGACTCCCTTGCTTTTGTCTTTGGAGAAATATCTCACTCTAGCAATGAACAGGCGACATATTTTTATTCTGCTTTACCATTTTATTCTATAGTATCTTATTTGTACTTTGCTACAAAAGGAGCTGTAAAATTGCATTTTAAAGGCTTTTTGTATGACATACAAAAAGATGCATGCTTAATAGTACCTCCCTAATGAGAATTTACTCTTTAGGCATCTCTGATATCTGTTTGGTAAGGTACAGCTGTCTAGGACACTTGGGAAGAAATAGAGAAGATAACATGACTATGGTTTAATTA
Source organism: Pomatostomus ruficeps (assembly GCA_013400735.1). NCBI lineage: Eukaryota > Metazoa > Chordata > Aves > Passeriformes > Timaliidae > Pomatostomus > Pomatostomus ruficeps. The sequence goes on along the minus strand of VYZT01018287.1, from coordinate 12,104 downwards.
GGCTGCAACTTTATTTACTATCTTGTTTTGGAACTACTGATAAAGGACTGCAAATGTTAATACCTTATTTAATTATTTTAATTAGTTAAAACCTGTTATATGTCCTCTCTTCTTCTAGAACTGTTTCCTGAATTGGAGGATTTGGGAAGCATGAAGAGATAGAGGGAATTCTAGAGAATTTTGGAATTCCCAAAAGCTAGAACAACACTAAAAAAGTGCTGTGTGATGCAAGGGGTGAAGAGGCTGAAGAACAAGGACAGCTGTATACTTTCCATATGAGACAAATCTAATTTTCAGTCTGTGAAAAACATGTATTTCCTGTTGCATATCAGGTTCTAAATTCTCTGTAAATATTTATTTTTCTTTTAATTTTTCTTCAGATGAAACTTGTTTTAGATTTACTACATTCTTTTCTAGTAATAATGCTTTTCAATGAAAGATTCTAATTTAATGTCTTCTTGTTCAAATAGATGATTTTTAAGCATATTCTTTTCAGTCTGAACTAGACAAAATTGAAAAAGAAGATTTGTATTAGACTATAGGATTATACCAGGTTATAGACCCTGGAAAATTCTTAATTGTGCAAACTTATGGCTTCATCTTGGAAGGACTGATTGCTTATATACACAATGTTAAAATTATTCCCATGCTTGTATGTATTTTCCTAGAATACAGACTTTATAACTTTCACAGGTCTTCATGATGCAGACTTTAAAAGTCCACAATAAAAGATAAAGGCTACAAAAAAGGTTTTTAATGAATTCCTTTTAAAAAATTGTTTAGGCCTAATCACTGTTGTCTAATATTGCCACTTTGTGAGCCATTTATTAGGAAAAAAAAATAAGAAAGGAGAATATAAAGTAATGGAGAAGCAATTCCTAACTAGATGCTGCAAGTCATTTGTTTCTCAGCCAACTCAAATCTTGCTAATCTTGAATCCTTACCACCATTCAGATCAGCAGAGCTTTTAACAGTAGAAGGGTTAGTAAAAACAATGATGTAAATATTTAAAGGCACAACTGGGAATTAAACATAAACAACAACATTGCTAGTTGCTGAAAATGACTCTCCAGCATTCAGTAACCCATCTATACTTATACATTCTATTTATCAAATATTATTGCCTTTATTTTTTAAATATGCATTTCTCTGTTCAGCTGCTGCATTCTTTGTTTGGGTTGGGGTTTGTTTGGGGGTTTTTTTGCTTTTTTTGTAAATTTTTGATATCTATATCTTTATCTATACATAAATTGGGAGGATATATTTTACAAAAATAGTACTGTGCACTCAGGACTTTTTTTCTCCAGATTTTATTTCTTAATGGCATAGGTGCTTTAGGATCAGTAAAACCAAATCTTGTTCTCAGGAGACTTGCCTTGCTTTGATGTATTAAGCTGATAACCCATTCAAAGAATGACTGAGACATCCCAATAAAGCATTTCTTTCAGATACTTTATGTATTTCACAGACCCTTATGTTTAAAAATGTTATTCTTTTCTGAGTTATATTGGGATTCTCAGACAATAAAATACATTGTTTTCTTTAACTGATTTTCTATGGTAATACCTCTCAGCTTTTGGCACATTGGAGCTATATGACTATCTGTAGGAGAAAATGAGCAAATTCTATATCTAACTGCTTGAATTTCAAGGAGAACTGAGCATTGATTATGATCACCAGCCTTATAACATATTATTCTAGCTTTATGCATCTCTCTCTTTGTCTTTTCTGACAGCAACTGGGGACGTTTTTAAAAGGAGAGACCCCAGACGCCCTGGAGAGCTCCCCCTTGCGTGGCAGGCTGCCCTTGGTCACGGCATGGCAGGGGCAGGCTGCAGCTGTGGTGCAGATGCTCAGGGCAGCTCCCAGCCCTGGCTCACAAGCAGAGATGTGAGGAGGCAGACATGATGAAACACCTTACATAATTACTGGGTGAACACAGCTGATTGACTGGTTATTTGTATGTTATGTGTGCATTGACCCTTGCTCACCCACTGTCAGACTCCGAGTGCAAGATTGGAATGGTTCAGCTTAAGGTGAATTATATAGTCTGGCCAATGTTAACATAATTAAAACTTTTATACCAATTACTTTCATGTAACCTGTGCTCTACATATTTGAGAAGTGTTTTGAACAGGTTTTTTTTTTATTTTTAATGTATTGGTACTTAACCTTTTTATCTCCCTCATCTGTAATACAGCTCTAATTATAGTAGTTAAAGGTGAAGAAACAATTAGAAATGTGGAAAAATGCATCCAACTTAATTTTACATAAATCTAAGTCAGAAACTTAGGCCAATAATAGAATTGTGGTTTTTTTCCAGTAGAGGACAAGGAAGGTATTTTTGGTTCCAGAGTGCTATTTACTCCAGTCTGGCTCAATGGTGTATGAATACTCAACCTTAAAACTGTAGCTGCTCAACAACTCCACAATTATTTGGAATACATAGTTTTTCTTGCTATTTGAATTTCTTTCTTACAAGGGTTCCAAGAGATGTCCCTGGCTGATACAGAAACAGAAAATGGAGTGCATGAAATATAACAAACCTTGTAACTAAAACTAACATCTTAGTAGGCAACTCTATACATAAATAATAATTTTGAAAATCTTGTTTTTAATAAGACAGGGTGTTTTGTTGATCCCAGCATTAGGAACATTGTAATAATTCATGCACAAGCTGACTAGGGAAAGACTGCCAGACTCCAGGACAAATAGTCAAGAGGAAAGTCCCAGCAGCAAGGAAGGTGGAGGGTTGGTTCATTAATCAAAAACTTTGGGAGATCTGGGAGATCAAAAGCACATTTTGTAGAAATAAGTCCAAGAAGCTCGAGGCACGCACAGAAATCCTTTGTGCATCCAGCTCCAGTTCCAGCTCCAGCCTTGCAGCTGCAGCTCAGGTAACAGGACAGACCTTGTTACTGCTCCTTTCTTTTCAGGCTGAGTTTGGTGGTGAGTTTTTAGCTGAGGTTTCAGCAGCCGAAGATTTTGGATGAAATTGAGTGCTTATGTAATCCTTGGTTTAGGGAAAGCAGAGAGAGCTTCCAGCTGGCTGAAGACAGAGTCTGGGGGCTGGAGCACTTTGATGTTCCAAGCAGTTGCAAAGTGAATGTTTGTGTATGCCTTACTCACTGAGAACGGGACTTAGTTAAGGTTTAGGGTCCAATAATCCTTAAACCCCCTTATGATTTCTGGTCTTATATGCCAAAAAAAGCACTTTTTTTTTTGTTTCCTACCTGGGACATCTTTAAGTGTATACATGTATGCCTTGTGCACATTCTTTGGACAGCCCTGGTAAATGGGAAATCTCTCTGAGCACCATCAGAAACCAAAAACTAGACAAGGAAGCACTTAAGTTCCTGGGAAATGTTCATTTCCACACATCAGGAGGTTTACAAGCCATAATCACCACAATGAGTGAGTCACCAGACTTTCTGGAATTAATATACGCCTTCTTTCTTAGTAACATTGTATGATAACAGATGAAAACAGCGAATAAAGCAAGAGTAGCTTCATCAGCAGGAAGAATGAAAGATAGTACACAGCTTCAATTTTAGCAGGGCATTCAGCTGTGAAAAGGCGTAAGTGTTCTAGGTTGTACTCCCAGTATTTATTTCAGAGTTTTTTGTTAATAATTGTTTAACATGCATTCAACAAGTCCTCCAACATCTATTTAAAGAGAAAAATTCATGCACAGTTCATTCAAGGGATACAAACAAACGCTTATGCCTAGAAGTTGTTTCCCTCTTACCTGAAATTTGAAGGGTTGGGTTACAGATTGCTTTACTTTGTTTTTCCTGAAGTATTCCTCATCCATGTACTGGGGCCCTGATGAATGTGTCCACTGGCATTTCTTCTGGTGAACTATGAGAACGTGCTGATCTGAAACAATGCTGTGTGACTGTGCTTGTGTTGTGCTACTCCTGAGCTAATTAGACAGTTATTTCTCAGTTACTGATAGAGTTTTTGCTTAAAAAAACCCAAATCATTAAATGGGCTTTTTGACTGGGCATGTCTGGGGAAGCCCAAGTTTTTTTCAATATGTAGTGTAAGGTTACTCCTGTTGGCTTAGTTCAAGAGAGTGCTCTTGATTTGTTACCTAACTAATTCCACCTGAATATTGTAGTGAAAAGCTGAGCACTTAAATCTTGTCTTGAGATCTTATTCTACCCACTAGACACACATGGCTGTTAAAATTCAAAGTCTCTAGACCTCACAGAGGCAACAAAGCTTAAAAGAATATGACCTTTTTTCTACTGGAGTCCAAGTTTGCCCTTTACAAAATGAAATATTTCTTTTTCCTACCTCACTGAGGCGGGTATTAAAGTCCTCCCTTAATGAAGGAAATCTTGGCTCTGTTAGAATCAATGTCAAAACTCACATTGAGTCCAACATGGCCAGATTTTATCTAATATTTAGGATGCCCTCATTACTTGCCCTGTGTGAACTGTGACAAACCCTGAGTGTTCTGCATGTGCTGTAAAATGTAACCATCCAACGACTCTCTCTCTGTGTCACTAACTTTTGCCCCTTCCCTCCCCACATACAGACATTTAATATGTCTATCATTTGCTTGATGATTTTCATGCCTTCTTTTAATATTGCAACCATATTTCCTGGCTTTCTGCCTGGTCTCTTGGACTCATCTGAGAGTGTGTGCTTTCCTTTGTTATTCAGCTAGTTTACTGTCCTCTATGATTTTCTTTCATATCCCTTCCTATATTCTTTAGAACGTCACCCTTGACTTCTCTCTTCCTTTGGCAGAACTAAACCCCCAAAACTTCTTGGATTAATGTGGTTTGCATTTCCAGCTGCAGTGTGCGTCATTTGAAAGTTTTTCTTTGCATTTGCAATATCTTTATCTGCTCTGAAGCATAATAGAGTTTCAATTTATATACTGCTTTTAACATCAAGCAGGCAGTTCAAAGTCCTTTATAAAATGGGGAAAGAGGAAGCTAAACCTGAATTGTTCATGCAGATAGAAAAGTTTTCAGGCTAGACTTAAACTGAGATAGCATAAGGGCATTCTAAATATTATCATCTTTCTTGCTTTACTCCCAGTGCTCCCTGCTTGCTTATTTTCTATTAAACATTAAGTGATATTTCAATTCTTTTGCATCTTTAATGTCACTAATTGCTGTACAATGTTGAGGGAGGTTGTTGGGCATGTTTTAGTATAGGCTTTCACACATAAATATTTGAGACTTTTGTCATGGCTTCACTGTTATTTTTACACATGGGCCAAAATGAATCCTCATCAGATGGTGGCCTGGATGCTCCAGTTTAACATAACATGTAAGTCTCTAGGGCAGCTTCACTCTCTGGCAGAAATTCAGCTTCTATCCGCTCTCAGGAATGTTAATTTACCACAAGTTGTAGCTCATTTCTTGAAAATGATTTGTCTATAATAGTCACTGGAGAATTAAAAGAGACCTTTCTTTTACTTTTTTTTTTTTTTTTTTTTTTTTTTTTTTTTTTTTTTTTTTTTCCTTAAAACTAGGTTTATCTGACACAACCAGGATTTGCAGTTCTGGCTTGAAGCTACTACAATAATGCAAACTCAGTCTGATTTTTCTAATGTCATGATGAGAAGACTTATTAAAGCTTGACATGGATAGGGCGTTGTAGAAAACACTTTGATTCTGTAACCCAGAGACTTTCATAGGCATGCTGTGACACTGTAAGGCTTCTTCCTCTTGTGATTATCTCTCTAATGTAACATTATTGTACTGGAACTCTTAGTGTCTAATTTCCCAGAGTATTACATCACTCTATTATAAGGAATCCCCTTTCTGTCATTCCTAGCTCAGGATTACACAGAAAGGCTAATGAATACTCAAGGATTAATCATTACCACAACCACGGATTGAGCTTTGGGAGAGGAAGAAATAGGAAAATATCCACCATTTATCATTCCAGAGGGACATCAAGGCAATTCTTTACCCAGAATAAAGTGCAAGCTAAAAAAAAAATAAACAGATGGTAATAACATAAGGTTATTATTATGTTTTTATTTTTTTAAACATTAACCTCCAAGTTCCCAACTTCTAGTTTGCATTGATAAGATGCTCCAGTGGACTTCTGGCCACAAGGACCAATACATTGAGGAACATAAATGTTACTTACAGCTCTGGGCTGTGCTTCAGCCTGGCTTTATGAACTGCTTGTTGTCTTCTAACCTGGAGATCATCATAGAAAGAATGAAAGGAAAATAAGAGATATTTAAACTAAAGCACAAAAACTGTTGTTCCATGGATCATTTTTCTTTTATGGGAAGCATGATGCATCTCCCCAACAGCTATTCTGAGAAATCTCCTTGTCCCAAATTTGCAATTCAACATTCAAAGGAAGGAGTTAACTGTTGCTCCAACGCAAACTTCTGAGGTATAAAATGGAAAATATTTGCTTTAACATACATGAAAAAACTTTAAACTTTTGCTGCTTGGTTCCATTTGTCTGTGGCTGAACAGTCACTGCAATCCCCTCTCTTCGTTTTTACATCATGCTTTGCTATGAATGGAAAGAATTACTAGATTACATTTCTCTCAAAATCATTCCTCAAAAATCCTGTGATTACCTGTCTCTTCTCACTGTACCATTGGAAGGCAGGGGAGAGGTCAGAAATATGGATGGAAAGCCAATATCATGACAGACACGTGTTGAATCAGGGATCTTGCTGTCATAGCATCGATCAGTGCACATTTCCACAGGCTCTCCACGCCATGCCTTCACCCACTCTCTTCAGCAGCGTGCCTGCCTGACAAGCTGTTTGACATGGAGTACTTCATGGGTTTTGACTCTGTTTCCAACCTAAAGCCGCTTCTTCTGGCATAATACTTACGTTCCTTTCCAATCAAGTAATATTGATTTCAGGCTCTTTAACTGCTGTTGCTATACAATTCTCTCCTCTGCTGAGTATGGTCTGATTCTCTCTTTAAAAAAGGCTGGCTCATTCCACTTCTCATCAAAGGAACAGTTATTCTCAGCTCTTCTTTTCCTGATAGACTTGGCTCACGCTCCTTTCCCCACTGCCAAATCTATTGGCCTACTTTGTTATGCTCCAATGGAGCCATCCTACCCTACTTGGCTGCAGTTGGCCTGTTCCACTCTGCTCAGATTAAGCTCTCTAACTCTGCTCTTTTTTACTCTGATACGGTCATTCTTCTGTAATCCTCTGTGCTTTCCTATAATCAGTCTGCTCATCATCTGCAGAAAGCTGTCTCGATAATCAGATTTCGTCCATATGGAATTTAATCCAGGTATTTGCTAATGACCACTAAGACTGGTAGCTGCCTTTTTGTGGCACATTTTTGATGGGAAACTATACTGCCTACCTGTCATGTGTTCTGTAAAAAATGTACACTTCCACGTTCATGTAAAATGATCTGTGTGAAGCATATTAGTACAAAGCTGTGTACAGTCCTTGCACATGTCTTGGGAGCCAGACAGAAATGGACCCATGTAAATTCCAGTTAAAGGCTTATTATTACAGAAGCACATATTACAGAGGCATAAAGGAATCCCATTTGTGTTATTAAAACCCATCTGACTAAATCCTTCACAGTGTACCAATATCAGTGCACGTGCCTTGGGACCTGTGCAGAAAACTTCCCAAAATGTACATAAACTTGGGTTTAAGAGCATTTCTAATCCCGCAGTGTCTACAAGTTGCTAATTATGTGGTCCCTGATCTGTATGAAATATGAAAGAATTTTAAGTCTCCTTTTGTGGGTTACTATTGATGTGTTCTAGCCATAACTGTTCTATTTCTGACAAAAAATTTATTACCTTTCTGCTTGTTTGATGTAGGCATGGCTCCAAATGTGGCAGGAGTTGGGTGTTTTTCCCAATATTTACTATAATTCAGAAAAAATACCCAGGCATTAAACAAATGAGAAGGTATAATTAATTCATGAAAGTCCTTTTTGAAAGTGTTGGCCCACATTAATCTGCCTTTTTCTATGTATTCATGCCACCCTATTTCTTAATTCACCTCTTCTGCATTATTAAAAAGTATAAATTCATTACTGTGAACATTTATTTTGTCTGAAGCATCACCAGTTTTAACCAGCGTGCTTGTATGAATCAGAGCATGATAAAAAACATTTGACTTCATAAATCTTTTACTTCTGAATGACTGATGAAAAAAGAAAGGGTCTATAAAACCATGAATACCTTCTCAGTAAATGATGCAAAAATTTATAGGAAAAGTAATTGATAATTTTGAGATTAGTGAAAAAAATTATAAATCTCTCTCCTTTATGAAGTCTTTTGTTTGAAATATGGGATGGTTTAGGCTATAAAATTTTTACTTACCAGCAGGATACTCAATCAACAGCTTTAAACAAGATATTTAGAGATGATAACAGAAGCCAATGTTATAGACAAGCAATCCAGAAATTGTATTTGTTTAGACTTTTATTCTCTTGCTCAGTTTCACTTAAAATAAACTATTACAACATTATACACAGTTAATTACTTCTGCTGGAAACGAAAATATTTCGTTCCAGCAGCTTTTCTCAATGGACTTGCAAGACACTATTTAGAATTTGTGTATATGGTGTGCTGCACATATTAAAACCATAAAGACCATGTCAGAGGCTCTAAGGAATAATAAAATATTAATTTGATGGCAAAAATTAAGTGGCTTAAAGCAAGAAGCTGTTGTTTATTTCCATGAGTGGCTTTTAAGACATTGATGTCTGGTTTGATTGTGTCTATTCTTGGCCAAATTAACCACACGTAATGAGACCTAAGTAACCAGCTGACTTCAATCAAACACCTCACTTACAGAAAACCACCAATTTTCTCTCTGTCAAGTCCTCAATATGAGAAAGGACATTTCCCCTTTCTGAACTCACTGGATTTTGATAACACTATAAAGAGGCCTGTTTCTTCCCTGTGAGCTTGCAGAAAAGGCATGTCCCTACAGAAAAAACACTCTTACATGTAAAGAAATACATGGAAAGAAGGCCACAGAAAGCGTGCGACTTATGTGTGATATCCTAATTGACTGAGAAAACAGAAATACCTAACTGACCATGAATAGGGAAATGAATAAATTAATTATATGCTGGTTAAAATAAATGAATGGTTCTAATGCTCTGCTGCTTCAAGAGAGTTAATTCAATTTACAGCACCTAAGAATGCAGCCTATATGTTAGTAGTGATATATATAAATAAGACACCTGCAGATGTAGTTTCCTTTCGGTGACTGCCAGAACCAGGGACAATAGTACAGTGAAAACACCAATTTACACAAGAAATACTGCACCATAAACTGATTTGCAGTTAAAAAAAGACTACTGACTATGAATTGCATAAACATTTAAAAGCAATATAAAACATGATAATAATTAATTTCTTTTATGAAAAAAAATTTAAAGGAAAAAAGATACTTCCAGATCTGTTTTTGTAGTGCTTACAGGAAGTAATGGCAACTTATCAGTTTTCTCTTTTTTATTAATATAATTCAGAGTACATCATAGAAAATATGAACCCTGAAAAGGAAATTTTTCAAAAGCATCTTTCGAATATCTAAGGTTCCTAACCATACCCTATCTTCCTCCTCCTTCTGTTGCATTTTCTTCAAAGCAGAGCAAAATGCTGAATACATCCTAAGAAGCATTGGAAAGTCTAAAGATTTTAGGTAACATAATGTGAAAGCGTTGGTAAAAGGGCAGAAGTTAGGAGAAGCAGAGCAGGGAGACACTGGCAGCACAAAGGTGAGCAGAAAAGGATCAGTTTCACAGCTGAGAAGTACAAAGACCAGGAGTCACTGAACTTAACTCAAAACTGTAATTCTTTTGAGATGTTCTGGTGAAATAATTTTTCTTATCCTTGAAGTTAATGATCAGAAGGATAAAATGAAACTGTGACCCATGGTTCTCAAGGAAAATAAAAAAAGAAAACAGAGATGGAGCTTTGCATTGTGCAAGGCCCGGGACTGTCGAGGGCAGGACAGCTGGATGTACTTTTTGCTGACTCATGCCATTGGAATGCACGTCTTAGACTCGATCATTCTCGCAATTAGTATCAGAATTATTTTGAGAGAGACAATTGGCCTCTGAATGCAGATGTGCCAACTATGGTTGGCTATGCATACGTGTCAACTATTTCAACAGAAATGAGGAGAAAAGTAGACAGACTTGGATGTTTTATTTGGCTTTTATGTTTCAGATGCTTTGCTTTGGTGCTGTGTGTCTGGTATTCACTTTGTCACATAATTATACTGGGTCTCGTTCGGCTTGGGAAAATCAGGTTTATTTTCTTTTTCTGAAGAGAGATGACAAGTGCTATTTTAATCTTTCCAAGCAATTCCAGTATTACACATTCCTGTCACGTATCAGTTCAGGGAGGGAGGTTACAGCTCTAAGTTACTACATCTGGAGTTTTGTCCACTCTCAGGTAGACGTGAGTGCCAACAGCAGAAGAGAGGGCAGGGTTCGGAATGGATCGCAGTTAAGGTTATTCAGCGTCAGGGGTGTCAGGCTCGAGGGAGGCACTCAGCAGCCTCTATCCGCTATGCAAACCACCAAACGCCTTCATCTGACAGCTTTTCAAAATAGTTACGCTTGGCACCACTTCTTTGGGCACAATATGTCCTGGATAATTTATTTGGTTTATAAATTCAGCTGTGTACTAATTAACTCTTTGTCTTTTGGAGTTCTGATTTCCTGTTTAATACATTTAACATTTTGTCTTTGTAGTCCAAGGGGACACATTCTTCTGGCACTTACCTGGAATGAATTCGGAGTCATTCAGATGGTTTCAGCGGACTTATACTGCCTTTAGAGAGCAGAATTTGATCCTCTCAGTGGAATTAGCAAACAGCTATAATTACCTCCATTAAAAAAAAAAAAAGTGTAAACAGATTTTACCTTACTTTCTCACCATTTGCTTTTTATGTGCCAAAGAGCACTTAGCAGAGGACAACACAAAGCATTTCAAGGAGGGTCACTCAAGCCAGTGATGTCAGCTGTGAATCAGAACCTGAATTCTGAATTGGGCCCCCATGAAAACTGCACAAATGGCTGCGATTTTCAAGATTTTAATTTTGAGATTTTAATCTGGAGCAGTGGAATTCACTACGGTAGGTTCTGAGAAGGGTCAATGTGCAGGAAATAAGACCTGAGGCTTCTGCTGCTTTTCAGGCCCCACGTTTATTGAATTAATAGCTAACGTTTACATGAATTTTCAGTTTAGGGATGTGAAAACCCAGACCCTATTAGAAGCCCGTGTTTAAAATCAATTTGTAGCAAGTTAGATAGAGAGTGCAGCTCACAAGACATTAAAGAGCAAGCTGAGAAAGACATAGGAGGAGTTACCTATGCATTCCAACGAAAGAAACTGATCTCCTGAAACTTCTGCTATGTGTTTTTGAGTTGTATATTTCTTCTACATTTTGTTTTCTTATATATTTTTAATGATGAGTATGAAATTTTTCTTCACAATATTTTTGGAAGAGATAGATGCCATTTAACCTTCACTGTATGTAAGATTTAGTGTTTTTAGTGTGTGAATGAGTGCTTGTGTTTATATTTACATTTTTGTACCGGAATATTTAATTTAAAAAATCATACTGCAAAATACGTAAGGTTGAGAAATGCTGAGAGCTTTGTGATATTTTAGGATCTTTAAATGCATTTGGTGTCTACCTGGGTTTTTAGCAAAAGGTATTTGACTTTTTTCTTCATTTAGACTAAACTAATTAGTTGGATTTGCATTCCTTTTATGATCCACAATATACTGTATAGCTCACATTAAAAGAAATCCTAACAGCAAATGCATTCTATCAAGTTCATTATTTCCAGAATATTTCTACCTTTATATTTGATCAAATGGGAAATATTAGACACATGATAAACATCTAGGGCAGCCCCTACAAGGCATTTCACTGAGATGTGTGAAATGTCCTCTCTGCTTAGTGTTATACTGGAGTTTCCTGGGTCACACAGGAACATTTTGTCTTATAAAAACATTTTCAATTTAGAAAGAGACAAGAAATTAAACCGGAGTGTTCTGAAATTTACTTACAAGTGAGAGTAACTTTTATTTTTAAAATTCATTATAATAAGCATTATAATTTATCATATAAATAAGAAATG
>VYZT01018280.1:0-16089 GCA_013400735.1 Pomatostomus ruficeps | reverse complement strand
AACTAGTTTTATAAAATTAAAAAGGAAAAAACAAAAAAAAAAACCAGTCCTGTTTAGAAATCAGGCATCAACTCCATACCGTAAAGACATTGTCTTTGACTTTGTCACATTTAAAGACAACTGACAGAATTGGTTCTATAAGGCTGGTGATTAGGAAGATCTCTGAGAGATTGTATCTTTCACTGTAAGTCTGTTCCACAAGTGTTACGGAAAAGAAGGGAGAACTCAGCTTCCCAAATCTCCCATCTCCCATCTAAGTGCTTTTACTGCTGGACGTGGGCAGGACATGGGTAGGACATAACCTGTCTGCTTCCTGGCTGTGATTCAAGGGACAGTTAGGCAAGGGACAGCTCTGGCTATTCCTGCTACACCACATCAGCAAGTGACAAAGACTGGAGAAACCCGGTTTTTTGCATCTCCCTTGTTCTCACCCATGAGGTAGGCTTTGAGCACTCTCATGACCCCAGGGATGGCTGTAGACACTGCAGGGCTGGGTCCCAAACATCGTGAATACACCAGAGTGCTGATATCTAGGAGGCCTGTTAGGCATTGAAGACTTCGTGAATAAGACTCAGCACTGACATCATCACAGAGCTGTCAGTCTTCATCTGAGAGCCTTCCTAAGTGTATTTCTTTAATCTTACTCATCTTTGCTGAGACTTGTTTGCTCAAATGCTCAATCCAATACAACACATGTAATTATTTACAAGATGGGCACCTTCCCGTTTGTCTGCAGTCTGCTTTGAGGACAACCATGTTGATATTTCTTGCACTTTTCTAATTTGGAATACACTGTATTTAAATGGGGAATGGGGGTGTGGCAGGGAAGGTAAGGAGAGCAGGTGGAGAGAGAAAGACTGTGTGCATGTGTACATATATGTATTTATCAGATTAAATAAACATATTTTAATAGATTTATACAAGAAGGATAATTCAGTTCGGTGCTAGATTTTAATGTAAGAAAAAAACCGAAAGTGTTGCTAAGATTCTGGCATTGGTTAGAGAGAGGAACCTTCTGCCATCAGTGCAGTTCAGAGGCCTGCCTGGATCCTAAGGCTCCAGAGACAGATGTGCAGCTCTGGAGACAGAAACTGTCAGTGGGAGAAGAGAAAGCAAGCAAAGGAAATGCAGAGGCATCTCCTGGCATGCTTAATGCATGCAGAGCTCGTATGTGATTTTATCAGTGTTGAAGTCTAGTCTTGCAAGAAACATTTTGAAATAGAACAGTGAAGGAGTACTGCACACACAGTAGTGTGGAGTGAGGGGTGGGGGAGCTTTATGTGAAAGAGAAGTCAGTCAGTGCAAGAGCAGAGGTGAAAGGCTCAGTGAGTAGCTCTAATTTAGAAGGAAATTAGTGCAAAAAAAAAGTGTTTCAAATAGTATTTCACAGGGGAAGAAAATACTGGATTGCATTTTGGGGGGGTTTTTTTTGAAAAAGGAAGAAAGGTGACAGAAATGTATTAGAGTATTCCAGTATAAAGATCCTGGATAAACTAACTCAGCTTTGGTTCTTCAGGCTTTCTCAAATGACATGACAGGATATCTAGCACAAAAACATGCTGAGAAAGGTTCAGATTCCAGAAACACAGTGAGTCACGCATTTCCAAAACAGTGTTATAACAAGCTGCTGTCCAAATTTCCTGCTGTATTACATGTAATGCACATTCAACAGTGCTGCTGGCACACTCCGCTCTGAGTCAGTACAGAGCCACTGCCCCAGATCAGAGTTAGGTGACCACTGAGCAGCCAGTGCTTCTGTCATTGCAAATAGATGTGAAACAAATGTCCCAGCTCCTCAGTATCCTTCTACAGATCGCAGAGCCTAATTAATCTCTGACATAGTGACCTCATCTATATTTCTGTGCCCTTCCAGCTGACTACAAAAATTTTCAGTTGGATTAACATGGCGACATGGACTCTAAATTTCGGAAAGAAAATGGGAGGTTGGAAGGGAGTATTACTTTATTTCAGTACCTAATGCAGTGGTATTATGTCTTAATGCTACATGTCCTTTCCCGTGGACCCTCCTTGCACTGTGTGTTTGAGCTCTTAAGAAGCATCAGAAACCACGTGGAGTGGTGAGGAGGAAACTTTAAGAGGACAATCACCCATACTGGCCTTAACCATATTGATATGAAAGGATTCAGTGATGCCAGGGAACAAAACAACTTGTCTGCTCCACAAACCCTGGAGTAATCCTCCTCCATGGTGATTTCTCTCAGTTCTCTTTTTGCGGTTCTGGGTCCTACTGCTGAAGAGAGGCCTTTCAGCCTTTGGCAAATTGTGATCTATGTAGGCGTTACTGCAGCTTGTCCATGAACTAGAGGAAAGGGTAATAATAATGAACAATTAACAGCATTGAGCCTGGACTTAAATGACCATGGTTCAACCTGTTGAAAATGCAAGAAGCAAGAAATCTGAATACCATAATGGGGTCTTCTCTAATCTTTAGATGCCATCAAAAAATATGAAGGAAGAATAGAAAAACCCTTGTTTCGTTTTTCTTTCCTTTTAATGAACTGGTGGACTCCTTGAACAAATACCATCCTGAGGCTCTCCTACATGTCTTCCTAGTAAAACTTCTACTCTCTGTAAGTGCCACTGTTTCATACCATGTGGAAATCTGGAAATAAAAAATTCTATCCTAAAGGCAATTTATTTGAATTGATAATCTGGCTTGAAGGAGTCTAGTTTAAATTTCTCCCAGAGCACATTACATGTCTCCTGAAAAAGAGTGTATTTTTCAAAGGTTAGGTGTTACCTAATGTATGCTGGAAAGCCACCTTTGTAGATTGGCATTGAGGAAAGATGGTATTTGAATCTGGTGGAATGCTTTACATATTCATATTGCCTGAAGGCTGGAAACTTTTTATCACCAGAGGAGTAGCAGAGATGACAGTAAAGATACAGTTCAGTCAATGGAAAATAAGATAAAAGCGGTTGTGGAGACCCACATTTTCTTCAAAACACTTTTTTTCCCCACCTTTTTTTTTTGTTTGTTGGTTGGTTTTGGTTTCTTGTGTGTTTTGTTTTGTTTGGTTTTGGTTTTGTTTTGTTTGGTTTTGTTGTTTGTGTGGTTTTTTGCTTCTTCGTTTGTTTTTGTTTTTTTTGTTTTTTGGTTTTTGTTTTTTTATGTGGAAGTCTAGATGTCTTTTGTGGAGATGTACTGATTTGCAGGGTATGTTGTAGTGGATCCCAGGGAAAGCTCCAGTAAGTACAGTTTGATCCCTGAATGGAATTCAGATGTAAATATGGAAAACGTAACAGCTTTTCTTGGCTGTAACAAAACAAGTGACATGCCCTCTCCTTGCAGCTCTGACTAAGGTAACTTCCTGCAACATTTCCTGCAGTATTTCCTTTTCTACAGCATTCTTTCTGGCTAGATCAGAGTTCATTTTTTAGCAATGATGGTTTCCACAGATCTTACTCTTGGAGATACAGCTCTCCCTCCAAGAACATATTCTGAATAGCAGGGCAGTAAAATTAGACACAGTACCGAAGAGCAACCTAAATCTCTTGTCATTTTTAACCTAGAGCTAAGAAGTCCAAGAGAACCAGATGATAATCTGGTTTAGTCCTGTCTTGAATGATCCAGGTAACTTCTTGTGATTGTTCTTTTCTTTTATTTTTGAACAATTGACCTTTCTGTAACACCACCCTTAAAAATTTAGTTGCAAAATCAGACAGGCTAAGTTGAGAATAGAGATACTTAAAGACGAAGGAAGGACATGCGGGCCTTTAAATATTGGTGTTTAGTTTCTGTTTCTGCAGAAACAGGATCCGTAAGGTTTATTGATGTCTGGAGATCTCTGGGTGTGTGCAGCCATACTCTGATGCACACAACTGGAAAAAATTGCTGTTGCAGCCTTGGAAAAGATGGCTTTTCTTCACAATTACAATTAATTTAAACAACTGCACGACACAAACCTAAGATCACAGCTGACAACACAGCAAGTAATTAGGAAAGCTCACCTTGTGGGATATATTCATGAGTCATATTAAATAAAGAGTTATGCACTCACATTACTTAAGAATATTTGTGTACTCCATTACATGACATTAAAAAAAACCCAAATAGCCAAATAACAAAACAAAGAATAATGCAACATGCAAATAACTGGGAAAGGAAAAGAAATAAAAGCTGTAGAATAAATAGTGCTATAAAAAGCAGTAAAACTTTTGCCAGAGACCTCGTAGTCTTTTGCACAGGTTTACAGTTGTCTTTGATCCTCCTTCTTTGGTTTCTCATGGGACCCTCATCCAGCTTTGTCATTCTTTATTATGAGACTGACATCAGTCCGCTGCTTTGTAGCCAGTTGCACTAATAATAAACTGGCAGGAAGATCAGAAATTACTGGAACTATTTGGTCATCTTGAAACTGAAAATTAAGGACTACTCCAAAATTCTTGAAGGCAAAAAAAGACACTCTTAAATGCCTTTTCTATAATAACTGTTTCACAGCATAAAAAGTCCACAAAGTTCAAATTGTTTCAGTTTATTTAGTGCTCTGTTGGCCTTAAAAGTTGTAAGGAGTTCCAGCCAACAGAATCTACCTCCTCCAAGAGGGATTCATTTAATATTAGCAAATAAAAATACACATTCTTGAGGATCCAAACCTTTAAAGGTGTAGAAATAATTTAATAAGGAGAATGGCTTTTTTTCGTACCATATTGCCTTCAGCATTCTATGTAACACACTCCATTTGTCTCATAAGGTTTATAGTCTAATGTGGAGCCACTAAGAGACTGGGTAGGCTTTTGCATCAGCTATGTGAGCACAGCATGTGATGTATTTCCATGTTTGACTGCCCCACTTGCAGGTTTTTTAAGAAATTCAGCTCTCCTGTGCTGAGGTCATTCACTTACAGCTTTACAGTTCTAACCTCACTCCACAGGACTGTAGTGACTGGCTGACTGCTTTTGAACATCTGGTTGACGAGAGCTTGGTGAAATTTGGAAGCATCTTACTAGTGTTCTTGTGAAGATGGAAACACTGATACAATATTTTTCTCTGTCTTTGCACCTCTAGGTTTTATGGGTGGAACTGCACGTGTCCTGAGACAGCTTTTGCTATTGCATGCTATCCTTCTATTCATTTTCTATTATTTCTCCTACAGCTTTGGTGAGCTCAGTGAGGCATTTTATCCCCTTTGAAAGTCCCTAAAGTAAGAACAGCACAGCACTCCACACGGTTATGCCAATGTACGCGGAGATTATGTATTTGGCAGCTGGAGGGCACCCCCCTCAGGTGTGAATGTCTGGAAACTGGATACAGCCTGGAGCAGCCATGGCTGTACCTGTGTTATACCTGTCTGTCTGCGATGCTCCCGCCCCTCTGTTGGCAGTGGGAAATGCACCCCTTGCAGTCACTCAGGCCAGGACATAGCATGAGCTCAATATCCCTAGAGACAGAACCATGACATTTCACTGTTCCTGTGAGCCAGGCTGCCAAGCTGTCTGCCACCACAGTCTCATCCTCTTGGTGGACTGGATATCAAGGTGACCACAGGAAGCAAGTGATCCCAGCCCAGCATTGCAAACTTCATGACCAAAGAGTACCTCAGGGGTTCAAGCAACAGTAGGTAAGTGCATGTTATTGTGCATGTTATTTGTGTGTCAGGTATACCCAGCGGGGCCCCCTCCAAAACAGGTCAGCACTAGAAGGTCTTTAGATCCCCAAGAGTCTCTTTCTGCTTGAGCTGCACAGGTCAGTGGCTCTTCTGAGAGCCCTGATGGGCTATGCAATTGTCCATTCATCTGCTGAAGAACTGTCACCAGGAGTGCCAGAATGGGGACACCTGGTAGTTAGGTTGAACAAAACTGGACTAGTAACTCTAAAATGCAGTGTTATACAATGAACAAGTGATGGGGCTGATGGAGAAGCAAATGGCTGAAAATGGAGTTCTGAGTCTTCCATGACTACATATATACTTTGGCTAAACATTTTAAAATAAACATGGACAAAAAATTTGCAGCTTCTCTCCAGCTGTCTGTTGGCTTGAGGTTTGTGGCTCTAGTCAGTAATGAAGGTAGTGAATCACATGGAAATTCACACAGCACTTAGAAGAGGGAAGATCTTTTAAAGCTCTGTGACCATTCCTTACAAGTGTTTTTGAAGAGGACAGAGTGTCCTTAGTGGGTTTTTTCTTCCCTTGAAATACATGACATCTACATACAACAGATTATTCACCAGATTTAGCAGTTAAGCTTGGTGCATACTTTCCGTGTGGTTCAAGCACTATAAAATACTTCACGGAGAAATGCTACTGACAAATAACTAACATGCAAAGAACAAGTACATAGGGGCCCACAATGAAACTACACACAAATCCCAGAGTGTAAGAAATTTTTTGCCCAAGGAGCCAAAAAAAAGAGGCATCATCCACCCTGGAATGACATAGCCAGATGAGGGTACTTAAAAGGTGTATTCCTATATGAGTTATCACTGCATGAAAAACCAAACCAATAAGCACCCCTACACCCCCAACAAAAAAAAAAAAAAAAAAAAAAAGAAAAGCAAAAAGCAAAGTGCCTTTCCTACTTATGTTCTCTGTTTTACCTTGGTGCTCACCATTTCAGTTAGTTTTTAAAAAAGTAAATTTGCTAATTCACACTCAATAATATAGCATGCAAACTGTGATGCAGGTCCAACTGCATCTGAGTAACAGCTGCTGAAGTATACCCAGCTCCTTGTGTGGAAAGTGGAGTCCTGCTGTTTCTGATGGAATCTTCCCTTAACTGCCAAAATCTTTTCAAATCCAACTTCTCCAAGGGCTGAACCAGTGCCCACTGAAAGCAAAGGGAAAGATTCCTATTGATGGCCAGCATCCCAAGTAAGCCAGAGGTCTAGGTTGCCCTTGCCAGAAAATTTTATGTGCATTTTGATGACTTTTAAACCTTCTCTTTTTGTAGTTGTCTTTCGTATGGATCTTACCATGTGATTTTTTTCCAGACACTTCACATACTGGATAAGGTGAGGTTGATGTGTTTCTATCCCTGATACAACAGGGAACGTAATTTTAGCAAATTAATTTTTAAGAGACCTGCTTTAGTCAGGGTGCACGGGGAAGCATATGCAATGTTTAAACATTCTGCTGTCCAATGACCTGATTCTTCCTGTATAAACACATGGGATGAAGGTAAAAGACTCAGTCATGTGTTAAAGAAAACGATGTGGTGCCCTCACAATAAAACCATAGAAGCCAGACTTTTCACAAGGTTTACTCAATGGTTGAAGTTTACTTGCAGTTTGTCCTCAGAGGTAAGTACAGACATTCCAGTGCAGATGGGGCTTGTGGAATGAAATGGGACAGTCTCCTAAGCTCTCAGGGAAGGTGTGGGAGCCTGTGGTCATGTACATACTCCTTTGATGCCACTAAATGGCAATTTATTACCAAGGTGCAAATCACGTGAATAAACCTGTCTGAAAGGGGTTCATTGGGGTATGAGTTATCTATGAAAACAGACAGGAAATGAATGAAAAACAATGCACCTTTAGGTAAGAGTTTATTTCTGGAGAAGCCCTAGCCCATCATTTATTGCAATTACTATGATGGGGTAGCTGGCTGCCTGCAGAAAGTAGTATGAACAAGTGCACTCAGAGAGCAAAAACTGCTCCCTTCTGTAATTCTTTAACTAAACCTGGTTTCTTCTGCTGAGTAGAAGCAAGAACAATACATGCAGTTGCAACTCATATTTTCCATATTTTCATTGATCAAGATTGTTTTAGGCCAGATCAATTAATTTAAAAAAACGCAACACTCTCCTGGCACTGCATTAAGAACAGCAAATTTTGTTACCTCTTTGATACCACAACTAATTCTTGAGAACAGAAATCACAATTAGCTGGAGTTTTGGCTATAGAGTTTACCCCTAACTTTGCACTCCTTTGATATGCAGTGTATCAAGAGGACAGACAAGACGACATTTGAACATGAGCCAACCACGTAAAAATAGGGAGCTAGTGGCATCATAAGGAAATGCTGAAATTATTCCAAAGGCTTAATAAATCTAGTCTCAGGAACATCACAGTCAAGAGTGCTCTGCTCATGGCAAGTTTCACAGAGGCAGGATATGATCTTTTGCCCACTGGTGTGAATCTGGCTGTACCCTAAATAGCAGCTATATTTCCATAACAGA
This sequence comes from Pomatostomus ruficeps, assembly GCA_013400735.1. Classification (NCBI taxonomy): domain Eukaryota; kingdom Metazoa; phylum Chordata; class Aves; order Passeriformes; family Timaliidae; genus Pomatostomus; species Pomatostomus ruficeps. The sequence continues at coordinate 7,950 of VYZT01018280.1, read as the reverse complement.
GGACTTTTGTTATGCAAATATGCCCCCTCAAGCACAAGGGTGGCAGACAGGGTAGGTGAGATTCAGCCTTCTAGTAGTAAAGATTGTCACACTTCTATAGGAGAAAAAATGCAGAGCAACCATGAGCTCTTCAAAATTCCTAACACACAAAGCCAGCAAAAAGTGTTACTGGAAACTATCTTCACTGTCTCTGCCACTCGGTACTGGCCAGATAAGGGATGTACATGAGTTTGCTTATGCTAACTTTGGCTCTTATTATTAAAAAAAAAAAAGGAAAAAAGATATTCACTGAAGCAATAATAAAAAAACAGCAAAGAGCCTTTCCTCTCTTCCCATGACGGGCCTGTAATTTGAATGCCCCATGGTAATTTCGTAAATCAACCTTCTTTTGCTCTAAGAGAAGATGCCAGATGGGCAGTGGGTACAATGTCTCTGGTGTGGCATTTGGTATCTAGGCTGGCACTCAAATGTGTAGACATCTCTCCTCCCCTTGTACTGCAGCTGAATGACTTTGCTGTGTTGATTTGAAATGACCTGACTAATCTCAACTTCCTCTAACTGTTTAATGAAATGTCAGAAGTTAACAAGGTTCACAGAATTGAAAAAAAGGCCATTCAAACAATGATGAAAAGAAACACATGGACAGCAGTTTTTAAACAGTCTTTGGGCTATTGGAAATAATTCAATGAGCTTTAGCCAAGCTGCAGTACAAACATACTGAGATATGACCAAAAAAAAAGCTGCATTTTTCATCTGGACCGTTTAATTTATTTCAGGATTACAAAAAGGAGGTATATAAGAAAAGCCATTATCAGGTAAATTTGAAAAAAATTCCTGCCCTGCTGTGATGCTGCCAGTCGGCGCACCAGGTGTCTGCCCGCAGTTTCAGGGGCTGCCAGGCTGCTTTGAGGGTGCGGGAGGGCTGGCGAAGGTCCAGCAAGGTTTCACCCGATCCACCGATGTTACAGGCGCACCGAGGAAGGAGAGACCAGCGAAGGGGCTTCCCAGATGGTTTATTTGGGCACCAGGATCGTGCCAGGGAAGCGCTGGCACGGCAAGTTACAGTTACATATATACCAACACGAGGGGACGGAGGAGGATATAAACATCCTATGAGGTAGGAGTGAGGGGTTTGAATGTGGCGGGCTTTGTATAGGATTGTGAAATACAGAGCCCTCCGGGGGGGAACCAGATACCAGGGGGGGCAGAGAGAGGGGGAGGGCGGAGACAGCAGTGCCTGGCCATGAGGAAAAACCGAAACCTGGCCACAGCACACCGCAACACTGCCCCTCTTGGATCATCCAGTGTTTGGAAATCCAAACCACAGAACAAAAGTTACGTAGCACTGGTTCCACCATCTGAAATTACAAAGGTAGGGATGATCAGGCAAGTGGAGTCCTGCTCCCTTCCAAGAGAAGTTTAATGGTGTTCTCAAGTGCAAAGGAACTGAATACACTGATCATGGTTCCAGCCTCATAGAATACCAACTCAGAGCAAAAAGCTTACACTGTACTCTCCCACTAAGCACGGTACAATGAGCTAAACCAAACACATCAGTCCTTTCTCTATCATTAGAATTTTTCTTCCTATTAAGAAGTTATTGAAAACTCTACTACAATACCACTTTCATTACTGAAGACAGCTCCCAGATTTTGTGATCTGCCCATGGGAATTAATTTCTGCTTCCAGCTGAAGGAAAGAGAGACACTGTTTTGCTGATACCAGTACCAGTTATTGCCAAGCACTAATCCTTTTCCTGTTATTATTTTTTCCTCAGGTAGGTACCTGCATATCTTCTATAAAGGTGACGAATGTTTAGTGCAGTTGTCCTCTGAAGCACAACATCCTGTAAGGCAAAATCATGCTTTCCAGAGGCTGCCATCTCTCTCACCTCCCTCACTACCCTTTCACTGCAGAACCCGGCCATTGCAGCAGCAGTCTGGCTCCTGTACACAGGTGTCTCCAGGACTTCCCATAGTGCAGACTGCATATCCTAGCTTTGGCTGTCTCAGTATTCCAGGAAGTCTGTCCTCCTTCCCATCACAGCTCCAGCTGTGATATAACTCAGTTATACTGCTACTGCCTCTCAGCTTTCCAGACATCCATGGATGGATCGATATAAACTTTGTTTAGTAAACTCTACAAAAAGGTTTAATCGACCTTAGGGCTGACTGCATGTCCCTGCGCGTTCATTAACACTTGCCCAGAGTTGAGCACTTAAAGCTCGGAGATCTCAGGTTAGAGCAATAATGGGGAACCAACTGCTTTGGCAACCTTTGCACTCTCAAGCTGACTCCCTATGGAAAAGTTACATGAGCATGTAAACAGAAGACAGCCCTTGTGCAGAAGCCTGGTGGAGGAGGGAGCAGCCTGGAGGTTGGGCAGGCAAGCTATAAACATTACAAAGAGTTCAGTGTTGCAACTAAATGCCATTATCTTCACATATTTTTGCACGAGGAGTTCAAAAGGCTGAACCTTTAAGAAAACAGTCAATATTACATAAAATATTCCCTGTTTACATGATCCAATGTTTGAACCCCAAATGCTCATATCTGTTGCTCATTTGAGCTACACGATTTAATGTATTAGCATTATATTGTCAATCTAGAGAGAACAGGAAAAAATTATTTGTAGGAACAGACGCAGCTGTGAGAGACTGGAAGAGCAAAGGAAAACTGAGAGCCAGTAAGCATAGGAGAAATTACGAAGACCACTAGAAGCTGAGAGGAAGAATCTGGGCCATAATAACATTACAAAATTATGCTAGGCTGTTACAGAAAAGACAATGGGATTAGTACAAGCATCTAGAGAAGGTAGTTCTTGTGTCATAAGAGAAGACAGATCATAAGCATCTATGTATGACTTATGACAGATGACTACGTATCATCTGTTCTTGTCTTTAAAAAATACAACTACTTCTGTTCATCACAACACTCCTGCTGAAAAACTAATCCCTTGGCATCAGTGCTCCGACTGTGTAATAACCTACAGACCACAACTGCTCTGGGAGCTTCCTGGGAATTCCCCTGGCTACTTATCCTTTGGCAATGCCTGAAGGTCATGCTGGGTTAACTGCCTTATGTATCTTGAGATCTGGGTTTTAGCTTGATGGTATCAGCACAGAGGATTGACTGCAGCTGCTCAAACCTCATGCAACAAAAATTTCAGTTTGCATCACTGAATATGGAGGTCTGGACTGTCAGAGCACAAGGAGTTAGGGATGGTGACAAACAAAGGGCCTGTTACTGTTAGGAAGAAAACCTTACATTCTCAGTCAATGCCCAGAACTGAAAGTGTTTCACCTCACAGCTTACTTCAGCAAAGTTCAAGTGTAAAGACGGAATTCAGTATTTCCAGCAGAAATTATTTTTCTTCTGTGAGAAGGTAGTAAAAGATGTTTCACAATACATCACTGGGTCAATATATGACTTCTTTTGCTTTGCTGAATCACATGATGATATCCTGGAACACAGAACCTAAGGAACTGAAATTAGCTGGCCATCACTGCAGATGAAGTGTGTGTTTGTAAAGAACTACATTTTGTGCTTGCACAAAAAAAGACACTGCAATCTACCTCTGGTTTTTTAGGGCATTTAAATTGCCATTAAATTTTAGCATACTATTTAGCTTAGGATGCTGACAAAGAAGAGAATCCCTGAAAATGCCAATCTATTTAGACATTCCTAACTTGCTTCTGATGCTTGTGAAAATTTCAACTGCATGTAGTAAAATTAAAAAATACTTTCTTATAAGAAAGTGTGCTTCAGGAAATGACAGTGTAATGAAATATTTACTATCACTCTAATGCTCACCGGTTTGTAATTCAAAGCAAAGCTTTTAAAGGCTTGTATAAAGAAACAGTGCAGCAAGAATCTATCTCTGTAACACAGAGCTAAAACAGTCTTTTAAAAAGGTTCTGAATAATTTCCTTCTAAATATTAACTCAGTCATTATACATTGCATAACTGAAAAAAGAGACAGATACAAGATGCAATTAGGACACCTCACCACAAATTCTATTTTTCTTAGAAATTTCTGTTGACTACTAGATCCTAACAGAACTTAATTCTGCGAAAATCAATGGGCATTTTACTATCAGCTTCAATGGCAAGGATATATAAATCATGGAATCATATACAAATGGAACATGGAAGGATATGATCAAGTTTAATTACCTGCACTCATCAGAGTTTGTACCTAAATTAAGCACTGCATCTGTAACAAATAAGCACAAGAGCTTAATGTGAATAAGCCAACAATGCTAGGAAATCTGTATCTTTTGTTCTTTTCTTTTGGTTTTCAAGTACTTCTCTTTTAAGAGTATACACAGGAGAAAATGATCAGGATGGGGCAGACAGTTCTGATTTAAAGGCACAGAAATTTTCACGAGAAAAGAACAATTGGAAATAATCATTGTATTCTGCAGATAGTATTCCAAACCCATATAATCTTGTATTTCATACAAATCAAAGGATTGTTAGGAAAGCGAGTATCCTTTACATAGTTTGAGGAGCCTAAGTAAAACAAATGGATTTACATAATTACTAAAAAAATTTCACATAATTTCCCAGAGAAGCATGGTAATAACCCAGGTGATGTTTTTCACTGTCTTTCTGATGAAAATACGAACTCTTACCCTGCAATGTAATTATCTTTCCCAACTCCTACTTCACAAACATTGCATCATTCCAACTTTTTTCCTCTTTTACTTACTTCGGAATTTAGCATTGCTCAGAGTTCTCTTCCAATTATTCTACATTTGTTGATTATTTTAATGCACTGAAATTCTGCAAAAAGAGGAGTTTCTACTCTCTCCAACCACAAAAATGACATTCCACTAGTGTTTGGCAACTCAATGACTGCATGTTTTGGGTTAAGACACACAAAAGGCAGGTGAAGGAAGGTGTCTTGTGCTTACGCATGTACACCCTCTTAATTCGTAAACAAGAAGTTAAAAAAAACCCCAACCCCACAACAAAACCTTTCCAGATTCTTCCAGCTTCTATTAGGAATTATCTAAAACTTAAATTCTTTGACTTCATCCATGATTCTGAAGACTGCTGGCTCTGTCTCTCTGTTCACATCCAAAATGTCTACAGTAACGTGGTGGGAAAGTGAGAGACCACCAGAGGAAGACCCTACAAGGGAGGGCGCAGGCCTGTGAAGAACAAATGCTGTGTACACCATGCATCCATAAAACCACATGCAACTCCTGGCCAGACAACCTCACAGCACAGCATCGCCCAGTAACAGAGTTGAACTGAGGTCAGGCCTGGAATACTAATTTTAATTGTCTTGTTCTAATTTTTTTATTCTCCTGACTTTTTTGTATTGTAAGATCCAAATAACTTGTGTACATATTGGTTCTGAATAAAACACTGAAACACGAGTTTATTGTTTCTCTTTGCTGGATTTTCCTAGAGGAAAAATACTGCCAAAACAATTTAATAGTGTATTCAAAATTAAGAGTGCATTTTGACCCAAATGACTATAAATTAACCTAAAAAAAAGAGGAAAGACAATAAATTCTTCATTTTCCAAACAAATCAGGAAAATAACTGCAACAAAAGAGCATTTCAAAGAGTCACTGAACAACACTGAGAAAGCACGTCTGCTAATCAAGGTAAGGACAGTTCCTTTGGAGGAAAGACTTGCACAGCTTGAGACTGGGAGCTTTGTGTTTGGAGAAATGTGCTGTAAAAAATTAAAATATTTTGGCTTCATTCATTTTTGGTGTAACTTCAACAAAACGGGGAGAACTGCATCACTCAAATCTGAACCATTTCACTTCTCCTAAAACTGTGTTTTGAGAGAAGAACGACATGATTCCTGTAAAGCACCTGAATGATGTGTTTTGAATTTGTTTCAAAGGTGCAGCTTTTCTCAAGATCCTCATACTGAGGACTGTTCTCATGCCTGACAGTGTTGCTCAAGGTTGTTGCCAAATATCGCAGAACCACTTGTGACAACCACGGGAGAAGGGGGAGTTTTCACAATAGGAATTGTGCAATCAGATTAGCCAGTCCAAGGAGGATTATAAAGATGTGAATGATCAATGCTGGCCACGTCAGCTGCCCAGCACGGTGCAGAGAGATCATGTAGATGAGTGATGGATACACGAATACAAAGGCCAGACCACATGTCGCTCCGGAGTATCTGAGGAATGGGAGGGAAGAGGGAAAGAAGAACAGAAAAAAAAGAAAGAATGCTTTGCATTTATTCTTGTTTCTTGTTGTCATTTCCCCCCGCCAAACCAATGAACAATCTGGAGGAACACTGACTATCTCCAATTGCTAAACATCAATTTCTGTTCCTTGCTGACCCCTACCTCCTTCACCAGCATTTAATTATCACGCTCTGTGTTGTCCTGTGCCTTGCTTGCCTGTACCTGCACTCTGACATGCCTCTGTCCTTTCAGTCACATCCTGTGATGCTGTTGGGGACCAAATCCCTTACTTTGACTTGATGTTTCTACTTTCTTTGGGGAAATTTGTCAACATGCAACAGAAAGAGAGTGGACAGTGCATCCTCTGTTACACATACTTTACTGTCAGAACTGTAAATCTCATTGCACTCCAGCCATCTGAGGACACATATTAAAGCATTTAAATATAGAAATGTTCCTGAATCTGCAACCCTTCTTTTAATTTATTTGATGAGCTTCTAACAAATCATTCTCCAGACCTAAAAGGAACAACATGCCCTTCTGGTAACATGATCAGCCACAGCAAGGGAAACGTTTAACTGTTCTTTTTCTAACCTCTCCCTTGCTTACAAAAATGTTCTCATTATTTTCACATACGAAGCAGCCAAATGTTATTAAGTAAGAACATATTTTGTTTCATATATTTGAACATTGCTTTCAGAGGAAAGATCATAATACAGAGAAATCATCCGCAACACAAAATCAGCAAACATGCAAGTTAGACTGTATAAAGAAAATTTATCTGCTGGAAATCCACTGTTCAACATGTTTGGTTACTATGCACAATTTGGACATATTAGAAGAGATAAGCATCAGTTTGCAAAGAGAGACATGTATTACACAATGTTCAACCAAATTAGATATTAGGAAGAAATTTTTTCCCATCAGGGTGCTGAGACACTGGAAGGGGTTGCCCAGGGAAGCTGTGGATGTCCTGTCCCTGGAAATGTTCAAGGCCAGGTAGGATGGGGCTGTGTGCAACCTGGTGTAGTGAAAGCTGTTCCTTGCCCATGGCAGGGGGGTTGGAACTAGATGATCTCTAAGGTCCATTCTATCATTCTATAAGTCTATGATGACAATTAATGAGACCATCTCTATTACTGGAATACAAAAAATTTACTACAAGGAGAGGTAGAAGAAAAAGAGGAAATGGGAAAAAACCTCAAAGGTCAGCCACCGAGCAAAAGCTACTTTGGTCAGACCCAAGCCTGTCATTCTGGTTTTATAATTGCAGATTTCTGTATTTTTAAACACCTCCCTCTCCTGGATGCTCTAGGAAGGATGAAAAACAAGAATAAATAACAATGCATATAAATATGTTGATGTCTAACATAGAAAATAGGACTCATTATTTCCTCTAATATTTTCTTATTACAGGAGTCCTAGCTTTTCATCAACATAGTAAATTTAAGATACTGATTAGAGGCACAACTTTGATGTCACTTTTCCCTTTAAAGCTACTTGCTTTCTTGAATTTTTGTTATGGACCTTCAAACTAGGTTCAAATAGTCTTAACAGAAACCAGAAACTTTAGAGAAAGCACACAATAACGAAGCAACTTTTCTTCTGGCACCATATTCTTTTATGAATATGGTTACAAGGTCCTCAGATACAGCTCCAGTAAATGTCAACCACCTCAGACACAGAGGCACAGTAACAGATGTCAGAACTTTGCAAGCTGACTGTTTACATCTAAATCGTTATTTACAACTTAAGAAGGCGTAAGCTTCACAAAATATAAAGGT
>VYZT01018278.1:111773-223701 GCA_013400735.1 Pomatostomus ruficeps | reverse complement strand
AAGTTTTATTTATAATGAAATTTTTAGACAACATTATAAGAAGCTCTTTTTGTGCTAGAGGCAGATGATGTGCGTTAGACTAATAATACACTGTACTTGAAAAATACTGCTTGTGTGTTTTAAGCTCTGCTCTGTCAGTGCCCACTACTGTGGGGTAGTATGTGTTACTTGGAATATATTTGGAATAGATGTAATAATCATTAACTTTTAAGGATCACAAATGGAAAACCTTAAATGGCACTAGTCAAGGACTTTTTTTCCATAGTTAGACCTAAAATTTGTATTTGGTTGACTACTATGAGCAGTGTAGGAGATAAATAGATATTAAGACTGCTTGTATTTATGAAGCTTTTAAACTTAGCAGAATTTAATGAGGCATTCCTGCTAGAAAAAATACCACACATAGTACATTATTATTGCAAATTATGAATATTTTTTACAAGAAACCAACAAAGGGACTAGCTAATCTTGGCAGAGAATCATTAACTGTGAATGGTATCAATATATGCCAAGGATGTGTTCGAGATCAGGTTACATAAAAGATTCCTGAAGAGAAGACCCTGACCTGATTGAGCTGCATGGCTGCAAGGCCTTTTCCATCTATTTAGTCTTTTCTTACAGAAATTAAAACTTCAGGTTTTCTGTACCACATTTTCGGGTTACTTTATATTAGTTCTTTGGAGATTAAGAATATCTGGCAAGAAACATAAAGGGTTGAATCCCAGCATGTGAACTACTAGAGAATATAACAGTTGACCAGAGTTAAAGTAGTCTCATGCTTGACTCGCCCAATAATCCCATCCCACAGAAAATTGTAACACCACCTTGGGAGTTTCCACTGTTCCAGTAACATCCAGTTGGTGCAATGTCTGTCTTTCTGAATTCTCAAAGGATTTAAAATGCGCTCTCTGTACACTGTATAGTGGCTCTGCTCTCACACAGTGCAGGTGGTGAAGGAAAGACAGAATTTTGAAGTTTCCTGTCACATCATCACACTAGGAGATTTCCCAGTTCAGCTTTGCTGTCAGGGAAAATACTAGATTTTACTTTTTTTTTTCATTAAAAGGAAAAGATCAGTCTGGATAGAGCAGGAATGAATGGAATAATGAGCAGTGGCCCAGCCTCTCCCTCACAGTGTGATGGACAGTGAGCACTGCAGAAAGCCATGAAAACTAAGAGAGCTGCAATTCTTTTGGCCTCTAGATAAGCCATCTACAAAAGGATTTGCTATCTGTTATGAAAATGAGTGAATAGGTACTGTTAAATGAAGATTCTATTCTTCAATTAATAAGTAATTTCCATTCTGGAGTAGATAATTTATACCTACTACCCAGGTAGCAATTGTAATTCATATGCTGCATTAGTTGCTTGAGCAGATAAAATCTCAACAGCTAAGGATCTTGTTTTCATTAAGATAAGGCTAATAGGAAAATCAAAGGAAGATAAAACCTCGAGAATGTGATGTAATGCACAGAGCAAGTTATACCCTGTCAAAACTATAAAGTCTGAATGAAATGTTATCAGATTTTCCTGTAAGGGAAGTTGGAAGAAAGGGTTATATCTTGGGACACCTCAAGCTCCGCACCTGTAACATGATGGAAGTGGAACTGCCCTGGTTTGGCAAATAGAATGTGATGGCTCGTTGCTTTATTTCCTACATCAGAAGAGTGGTGCTTTTTCTTAAGGACACCCTGTGTCTCATAGGCGTCATGGGCCAAGCACCACCACTGACAGCAGGTGAGGTTTGAAGTCTCAGGTTAATGGCAACAACCAAGAGACTTTTTCTTAGTGTTTTCTTTAGTCTGAATCTAATAAATGAAACTCTAGTTAAAGAATTTAGTATCTCTTTGACTTATACATTAAAATTAAATTGCTTTTTGTATTTATTCTGTTAAATTAGAAAAAAGTTGAAAAGGTTTCTTAGGGTCATCTAATTTAACTTCAATTACTACGCAAGTCCCCACGCTCTTGTATTCAGCAGACTATGCATATTATTCATGTGATCTCAACATCTTTTTCCAAAGTTGTATCCCAGATACATATTTGTCAGTGTAGCAAATCCTTAAATCCCCCCTTTTTTTTTGGCTGGTAACAAGCTTCTTCTCACTGGCAAATTCACACTTTCATTTTAAGATGCATAATAAAGCATTTGGGTCATACAGAACACTCAGATGCATGGTAATGAGCAGTAACTAGAATGAATACATGTAATCTGAAAAACTGTTCTCTTGTAACCTAATGTTTTGGTCCACAATACATTTAATCTAAAAAAGCTTATTAATGAGAATTTTGTGAAATAGAAGTTTTTTTTTTTTTCAGTGCATAGAATCATAAAGGTGGAAAAGATCTCTAAGATCAAGTCCAACTGTCAAATATCATGCTGTTGTTTTCTTTATGTACATGAGATGTAGATGAGACAGTTAAAGTATTCTTGCTGTGGGAGTCAGTTGTCAAGTAGGATTTTAATTTTTTCAAAGTTTGGTAATCACTCTTCTACACTTGATTAAAAATAGGAGGTTTTTTCCTCATTTTAAGTAGCTTGCACCATTTGGTTAAACATATGAGCCATTAGTCTTTCCCTTGTTAGTGTTTATTTGCTTATCAATTATCTGTTTGGAATTGTTCTGAAATATGTGGTAGAAGTATTATTTCAATGTATCTTTATGGGGGATAATCTTTGGTCAGTTGAATGTCCTTTAAGCTATGTTGTAAGCAAAATATATTCTGCCATAACTGTGAATATGTTAGGTGCTGGACTGCCACTGTACAAATTGGATTTTGAGAGTAATTTTGGTTTAAAGAAACCATTTCTCCAGCTTTGCCCCTTTTTAATATACTATATTAATGCATTGGTTTTAAGCATTTTATCTTACTGTGGTTATACAGGAATTGTGCAGAAACAACAGCAGTTGACTACAGTAAATTTTCATTAATTATCCGCCTTCTTTTGTAGATATTTGGGCAATCGGCTGCATATTTGCTGAATTATTGACTTCAGAACCTATATTTCACTGTCGCCAGGAGGATATCAAAACAAGTAACCCTTTTCATCACGATCAGCTAGACCGCATTTTCAGTGTAATGGGATTCCCTGCAGGTAATTTATTTTCATTAAAGCAGCAGACATAACGCTGCTGAGTTGTTTGTTGGGTTTTTTTCTAAAGGAAATTAATAGCTGTTTGTATAGGTACGAAGAAACTGACAGTTAGATGGATTTGGAAATGCTGATAATTAAAGAACAATGGCACTGGCCAACAAACAGGAAGTCAAACAACTGCAGTTATTTCTTCCTGTGTATTACTTAACCTACATGTTCAGAATTGTAAATGCTTTTTCTTTTTTCCACACTACCAAAGATAAAGACTGGGAAGACATAAGGAAGATGCCAGAATATCCAACTCTTCAGAAAGATTTTAGAAGAACAACGTAAGTGATGATAATGTAACAGCAGTTCACTGAGTGTGGTGGAGGCAGAAATGGGCTCTGACTTTTTGAGGAGGGGATTTTAAAGTGTTTGGGTTCTAATGCTGTGGCAGCTGTCCTGTTTGAATTAGCTGGTTTACTTGAATGGTGTTCTCTCCCTCAGCTGCTTGTTAAGAACATCAACTGAGTGGCCTCCTCATTTCTCTAGAAGGCATTGTCATAAGTGTAATTTAATCTATGGCAGGCACAGACAAATGAGTTTGCTTAACTCATTTCTATTACATATTCAAGATAACTTCATTCATTTTGTGTGAGAAGGAATAGGGAAGCATTGGTATTTTTGACAAACAGATATGTGGAGACAACAATGTATTGGACAGAAATTTCTGTTGAAGGTAACATGTTCAATAGGTTGTGATTCAAAGCCTGCCTGGGATCTGAGAACTTTCTGCTTTTACTGTTTCCTGGTGCTTTGGCTAAATTAGTGAAATGGTAATAATTGATCAAAGCTGGTAAGGAGTCGTATGGACTCCTTAGAGTGAGGTAGAAGACATGGATTTGGGAGTTTTGGATTGTGTTTCCAGCTCTGACATGGATTCATTACACTGGCTTTACACAAGATATGAAGCTTATCTGTGCATGGAGCTCCTTTCTTCTGAAAATGTCTATAGATAACCTCTGGAGTAGTAAAGTAGAGGCAAGGCCCAGGCCATAAGTACTTGGGGCATTTTTGAGCTTGGGAACTGTACGGGCTGTGTGGTTTTCTGCAGGCTGGGGAGACAGAATGATAATCTAACTGCTCTGCCAAGTTTTAACTGGAAACAATAGTTTAGATGTTGAGCTGTGATGAACTGCTGAATGCTTTCTGTGGCACAGTTGCTTTAGAAAAGTAGAGCTTAAACTTCAAGTTGCATCTCTCTGTCATATATCCTTATCAACAGCTTATCCATATACTATAAAAGTTGCATGTTTCATGGAAGTAATGTTTACACAGGTGATAGCACTCCTGTTGGTGAAATGCACACTTTGTGTGCAACGGCTAGATAAATATCTGACATGTCTTGTGATAGCAGTTCTTTTTACAGGTTACTTACTGAGGGTTGGTAAATGTTTCTGTGGTCCCTTGATAAAGTTCCATGTTTCTAATGCACTATTATTTCAGACATGTCTTTCTTTAACTGTATTTTTCAGATATGCCAATAGTAGCCTCATAAAATACATGGAGAAACACAAAGTCAAGCCTGACAGCAAAGTTTTTCTTTTGGTAGGTGCAACTTGAAAATTGCTGTGATGACAGGAATGAAATTGCATTTCTAAGGGTAATATCTGTGTCTGTTCTCCTATCTCATTCTAATGAACACCAGTGTTAAAGCCATTTTTCACTAACTGGCCATTTTTGAAATGTGTTTTCTTCATATGTATTTTCCTTAAACTGCTGGTATTGAAGATCTTGGAGTCTTCTCTAATTAAGATCTGCAAGGCACTTGTATACCCAGCCTTACCTTTAGGTCTGCTGTGCAAGTAAGAGAGTGAATGTAATATGTGTCTTGATTCTGTGTGGCTTCAGAGAGCTAAAGAACCCTCAAAAGCTAAAGAGTTTTGTGAAGAAATGGAAGAGGAAAGGAGAAATTTATTTCCTGTAGTAATTTGGTTTTCTTTTTCTTCCCTCTGACAGTAGTCCACCACTGTCCTGGGGATGATTCCAAACAAAATGCCTAAACATATATTTGCTAATTGCCTGGTTGAGTCATCCATTGTAGGCCAACACAGGCTCTGTCTAATACAGCATCATTTCTGGATGCCTCTGTGATGACTTAGTGTTGTCTAAATTTAGGAATGAAGTTCAAAGTGACTTTGCTAATGCTGTGTACAGGGAGCTCTGTAATGAGGCTCTTAGTGCAGCTTGAGTTTCAGAGGTCTGTTTTCGGTTACAAATTCAGCATAACAGTCATCCCTCTATGTCCTGGCAAAGATTTGTGCTTTGACTCGTTCGTAGCTGCTGGGTGATGACACAAATAGGTGGGGAAACAGAATAGGTTGGTCCCAAGTGAGTGAAAGGGAAGAATTTCCATAAGAAGAGTGAGACTTGAAGAAAAGTGAATTAAAGTTTCTTAAACTCAGCTTACTGGGCACACATTGGAATCACCTGGAGCGTGTTAAGTCTAACTGAAAAGATGACAATTTTAAGAGGCATCATTAGTTAGCACATGAATTTCCATGTTTTCCTACTAAAAGTGGAATCCATCAGAAAACCTTCTTTGCTGTCAGTTTATACTGCCAATTCATCAGGGCTGAACACTGAGTTGAGAGTCATCTTGGGTGGGTAAGCTGCTTTTCCTGGGGGAAATACTAACTAGGTCCCTGAAGAACAACAAAACTAACCATACTTTGCTGTTCTTTCTGAACATCGTGAGGGAGACATAGTTCTCTAAGGAAGGTAGTTTGTTAGGTTTTTCTCACAGTTCAGGGGGTGAATAAGGATAGTTTAATGATCAGCCACAGAGAGAGCGGCTGATCTCAAAAAGGTCAGTCTTCCAGAGCTCTGAGTAAGAACGCCCAGGAGTAGGGACTACCTTCCTGATATCTCATTGCTGTACATTGGAGGTACATGTATTGTGAAGCAGACTCCCTAAAACTCCTTGTTCATGTCCAAGGTAGTTATTTTTATGAGGTAACCTCCATCTTGCAGGATGACCTCTGAAGACATCTGCTTTGTAGCAGTCATTGATTGTGACTGTGCTAATGAGTGCAGGAAGTGCGGTGCGTGGGGAACAGATGGCATCAAGTAGATCAGTGCAGGATAGCAAGTGCCTCCTGACAAAGAGAATGATATTATGCCATTCTGCTGATTGACATTGAATGATAATGTCTTCATGAAGGGCAGAATGTTTTCCATTCAGGAAGAGACATCTGTTCTTGCTGTCCTGGAAAAGTTACAAGCACAGTATTCGTAGCTGTCATGTCAGGCCAGTGGAGCCTGAGAGTGAGCAAGTGTGAGACCTGCCGGGAAGTATGAGATTGTGACGACGTCTAGTCTCATTGGTTTCCTGTGTTGTTTTAGCAGCTGCTGATGCCTTCCCTGTGCTCTTCTGTCAGTGATGACATCTGGTACCAAAGATCAGGAGTGGTCTTGTACAGAATATGCATGTTTGTTCCTGCAGTCACTGTGGAGGAACTGGGAAGTTTGCATAACCTGTAATGGTGCCAGAAGCTGCTCTAGCTGACAAAAAATTTTCACGTAGGAAACGGTGATTTGAAGTAAGGATACTGAGTACCAAACTGTTGTCTGTATTGTATGGTGTGAGGTCACTATGGAGAGAGCCAACATCATGTTAGAAGTTCAGTTTGTTAACATGCACAGAAAATGAAGGGTTAAGAGTTATCTCACCATACAAAAATACAGTAAATAAGTGCCCATTCAAACCCTGCGGGTGTGTACAATGCAGGAATATCCTGAGGTATATCTCTAGGCAAGTAGCAGAAATCCATTTAGGCCTAGTTGCAAATGAACTGATAGGTGGAGAGATAGCCCCAATGGCTCTGTTTTGTTGTTGGTCTATTGAGGTCTGTGGCCCATAAAGTATGTGAATAAGAAGAGTTGGGAAAGAAATGTCAAAAGTACAGAGAATTTTGAGACCTTGTCTGTCAAGTAGGGTTAACTATAACTGTTGAGAAAGGTGATTCCCTGTACTTCCTTTTTTGAGGAGGGTGAGTGCTTTTACCGAGGTTGTTTACTGTAGCATATATAAAATATAGAATTGCATGTCAGGTTTTTAATTTATGGGAACAAAAAGCCCCAAATACCCATGCCAAAATCACATTCTTTTGCAGACCTGAAAGATAGTTTGAGCTGAAATGTCCTTTGCAGAAGGAATTTTATTTTCACTACTGGTTTGATGTAAGAGAGTATTGTGTGAGAGCAGGATACTGTATAATGTAATTTGAGCACCCAAATTTCCTACTGTAAGTTTATCAGAATGTGATAAATAAGTAACTGTTAAATGGTGTAATATGCTTATAATTGCTGTTTTATACTACTAATATATTGTAATCCTTTTTTATAGCCTGCTGCAGTCAAAACCTTTCTAGCTAATAAATTTGTGTTTGTTTTCCTCCCAGCAAGGAAGAAAGGTTACTAGGAAAGGGCTGCTCCTCCTCTTTCTCATTTTGGTACCAATTAGAGTGGGTTTGGGAGCTGCATGAGTAGCAGAGTGCTCTGATTCTGGAATGTTGCCAGTGCAAGAAATGAAGATTTATTGTTTCAGTCTGTAAAATGATATGGAGAATCCTGGTCATGTTCAGTCCATTCTGGCACTTCTTTTCCTTTTATGTCAGCGGTGCAGAACAGTATAAAAGCTATACATGTACCACAACAAAAAGCTGTTATTTAGAAATGATGCTTTATGAACCTGTAATTGCTGAATTTAGCGTTGCTTTAGTGCAGTGGTTCAGCCTGAGCAATTAATATTGCCTGATACTCTTAACTATTTGTTACATGAGAAGTACTTCACAACCACAATACTTTGCTGGATATGCATTGTAGTTCTCGGGAACTTCGTTGAACAAGCAATGCTAACTTAGGCTTGTCTGGACAAGCCAGAAATAATTTAGCAATCCACAATCCAAGACATACAAGTCACAGCTTGAAAAATGATAGTTTGATAACCTTTTTTCTATTTTTAATGTTATGCTTTGCAGCTTCAGAAGCTTCTTACTATGGACCCTACGAAGAGAATTACCTCAGAGCAGGCTTTGCAGGACCCCTACTTTCAAGAGGATCCTCTGCCTACATCAGAGTATGTATTTCCTCTTCTATGCACATCTTGGCTGACTTCTTTCTGCTACGTGCTAGTCCCTGAAATGACATGACAGCTGAAAAATTCGCAGATAACCTACCTGTGACCACAAGAAGTAGCAGTTCAGGCATGCTCAGTAGAAACTACAAGTGTAGTACTGAAGTGTCTGCATCTACTGGTGCCAGAACTGAGTGGTCATGGAAAATAACCCAGTACCATTGTAATTCTGAACATGCTACCAAAGCTCGAGTGACAACATCACTGCAGTATTTAGAGAGTCAATCTGTGCCCTCTTCTGTTCTGCCTTACACAGCCTCACACAGCCCTGTTCTCCACTGCCAGGTTGATTGTGCCTCTCCCTAGGAGTGGGACAGTTCTCTGACCTACAGCCCTCTTTCACAGGGTAACAGTATGAGAAAAGTGAAGAGATAAATGATTGCCTAAAAGCCCACAAATCCCTTGTTCAGAGGCCTTGAGAGTACAGAATTGATATCTCTGTATATTTATTGTCATGAAAAGTTCAAATGATATATTCAGTTCCAGCTGGCAGAGTTTGTCAGTTTCTCTTCCCAGGGTTCAGTAGCATTGTGGTGCATAGTATTATGAGCTGTACAAACTTGATGCAGGTAGACTTCTGCCTTTGCTTCCACTTTTTCCTCCACTACCAGGCAATGCTAAAAGGAGAGAACAGTCACTGGAATGCAAAAGGAGTCTAGTTGAGACTAGTTGGTTTTTTAAAATTTCTCTTTCTGTTTGAAAAAATCAAACACTACATGGCAGCAAGATTAGGAACTGTTTACAGCCTTTTAAAAATCATGTCACATTGATTGTATTCTGAATGTTGGCACGGAAATCTAAGAAATTGATACTGGTCAAGACCTACCAGTAATTTTCTGCTTAGTGTTTATCTGATGCTATCCTGTCTAGAGCTGTAGCTCCCCATGGATTACAGGATAACATTGTGATAAGGTCTCTGCCATAAACATTAAGGAATGTTCCAAATTCCATTGGCCAGCTGAATTTAAAAGTGATCTTTTTTTCCCGAAACAAGACCTGAGAAGCTTATTGAAGGTAACTCTGCAGTTGTGATTGGCAAATATATTGAAGCCTGTTGTAAGCCAAGGCAGGCTTGTAAGACACTAATACTCTTTGGATCAGTCCCTTTATTCGGTGAGCCTTGCATGTTCCAACTGCGTGTTGTGGAACCTCTGACACTGTGTTTGTTCATTTTGCCATCTGGATCAACAAATAGTCGTTCTGGCATTTGGGCATGTTCAACCATGCCATTATTTCTAAATGACAACCTTGTGCCAACAGCAAAGAGATCTGACATTACAATCAGCACCTATCTTGGGTGCTCACGCTGCCACTCACTTGTGGAAACAGGATTCGTCGAATACCAGAAATGAAGTTGTGTTACATGCACTTGTTTTTAACATAGCGTTAAGTAAATGTATGCCATATGTACATATTTGTGGAGTGTTTACTGCTTACTGTGTTTCAGTGTGTTTGCTGGCTGTCAGATTCCATATCCGAAAAGAGAATTCCTCAATGAAGATGAGCCTGAAGAGAAAGGGGATAAGGTATAATAAACCCCTTGTTTGTTTGGGTTTTTTACTTTTGAGTATGCAGTAAGAAAGCATTGTGGTGCTACCAAATGAAAACTAATGAAGAGTTAACCAAAAATGTGTTTCCAAGGCAAGGCTCTCTTAAAACTGCTTCTCAGACAGTTGAAAAGTATCAGATGACTTGGGGTGTCTGAGGTGGTATCACCAGCACAGTTTGCCCTGACCTGTGGGGAATGAGCTGGATGGGCTGTTCTGTCAGCAGTGGCCTGCTCTCAGCTGCTATCATTCCAAGATGACCTTGCTACCTCCTCCAGCATTGCATGATGAAAATACGTTGTGAGCACATGAAAAGAATGGCATTTTCGTTGTATGACTGGCATACATCCAGCCATTTGAATGTAGATGGCTGTCAGGGTCTCAAATAAATAGTGGCAGCCTGCTTCTGGCACTACATCAGAACATTTCACCCATCTGCACACAGTTTCCTGATCATGTTGTAAGGGCCCTCAGACAAAGGAGTAATAAGGACTATGAACTGTTCTAGTAGCAACAATCTGCTCTGAATATTCTCTTTCCCACAGCCCCATAGACATGGGCGAGAACTTGTTTGGGTACATAATAAATTTTGTTGTGTTTGCAGCATGATCTGATCTGCTCTGCGCATGTAGCTCAGCTGTGCTACGTGACCACGGTGATTGTCTCATAGTGCTGTGAAGGCTGGACAATGGTGCTACAGTGTAGGAAACAGCGTGTTATTTTCACTGAACATGGTACAGTGAGGCACCAACAGTGATGTATAGCTTACAAAATGTGAAGAGAACAGTCTTGAACTGTAGTTATCTGAGGACTATGTGAGAAGGACTGTTGTCTTTTGGAGAAACCATTGGACTACATGAATCTTCTGTTTTCAGTTTTCTGCATAGCATGACAAACTAGCTGAGTTTAAAAATGTATTTCAGAGAGCAGATTTTGTTTTCAGAACCGATACTGCAGATTCTTCTCTACCAAGAACAAGTGGTAGTATCCATGGTGTTTGTGTCCCGATAGTTTTTTCCAAAGGGGAAAACAGATCCCTGAGCAAAATTAAAATGAAAGTTGTGATACTGATTTGATTGTAATTTAGGTACTAGTTTTGCTTCAACTCTCACAGCTTCAAAAAACAAGAAGAAACCTTATGAATTAAAATTATTCTGGCTTTTTTACATTTAAGTCAGTGTACTTGAAAGTAAATATCTATGTTTTCCCTGGGAGTGTTGTGGGGATGATGACAACGGTATGTTTATATTTAAAACAGCCAATATATAAGTGGTCTTTTAGACTGTTGAAGACAGTCAGGTATTTATGCACACTCCAAATTAAACTTTTTTTAGACCATTTAGGTAATACAAGTCACACATTACTCACTGAATGTGTTCCCACAGTGTAGAAAATGTGGAGGTAAAGGTTATTCTGGAAGTTGAATCTGTGCCATGATTTTTTGCTTTAGGATGTTATTGTAAATGAAAGGTTTTATTTTTTTAGACTGGATTGTTACTGGTTTGTTTTTAAAACTGTAAATATCCATCTAGTCATTTGGAAACCTGGAGAAGTTGTCTGTGTTTATTTATTTGGAACTTGTGTCTGAATTAAATTACATTTAGCATAAGCATCCGTTCTTCAAAATGGTTAATTGTTAATTGGCAAGGCTAAAATGAGGATTTGTAAAACAAATTAAAAATATTTTTTCTCATTTAAATTCCATTAGGCAAGTTTCTGCTAGGTTTGTTTCTAGGTAGAACTGAAATTTCATTTTGGTTATTTGTGCCTGAGAGGTGACATATGGCAAGGTGTTGTTAAGTGTAGACCTTTCACGAGTTTGGTAATTTAGGAATTGCCACAAACCTGACTGACCTGAGGACAGTGTTTTTGCTGGCGAAAGCCATTCTTGTGCATTAAGGTGGTACAACCAGACCACAGCTGGAGACTGACACAGCAGGTCTCTGTCTCTACCCAGTCAGTAGCAGTAGTAGTTCCATACAAGAGCAAGCTCAGACTAGTCAACTAAATTTTGTGCTAAAATCTGAAGCACAAAACATGGGACCTACAACAAGCTCTTGCCTTTAATTGTGAGAGTCCCTTCAATATTTGTTTACACATAAAAAAAAATTGAAGTTTTTCCGCTAACTCAATAGTAACTACCTTACTTGCATCAGACTACTCCTATGAAAACACAAATTTCAGAGTTCTAACACAAATAGTACCTTAGTTATTGGTGTTTTGTTTGTGCAAGTGAAGCTCAAACCATTATGAAAAATAAATTGCTTCTTAATAGTTTTTTTTACAAGCTAGTTGATTAACTTTTTAAATTATTGAAGTTTAAGTCTCCCAGGAAATAGAATCTGACTGAGATGAGATTTGAGGGCTACCTGCAGGAGGATACATTATGGGTTTTGTGAATGTGAAATGGAATGTGAATGTAAATGTGAAATGGAATTGCAAGCTACCTCTTATGTCCTTGAAGATACAAGTTGCCTTTGTAATCTTAAATGAATACATCACTGCAAATTTTGTCTGAATGTATCTTGGGAGACCGTTGTGATGAATGGCATAGATGCAGATCTTTTATGTCATTTTTCTGAGGTAACTAAAAGCCTCTTGGTGATGGGGGCATCAAGAATTTTCTGCTAGTGGCAACTGGTTGTCATGATTTCTGAGAAACTAATAAAGTGAGGTTTTTATTAAAAGGCTGCCATACTAAAGCTTTGATCATTATATAAGCAGATATTCTAGGAAAAAAACCCCCTACCCTGGAATGTTCCTTACAGGATATTAGGGGAAGGGTAGTAAGGCTTTTTAATTCAGTCCATGTCAGTTGAAGGTTTTTTCCATGATGAGCAAGTGACATATCTCACATCTGGAGTGAAATTGCTTTTCTTTGCAATTCTCTTAGGTGGTTTAGCTCTCTGATGGAGAAGCCATCCCTGGTGTTCAAAAGCAGATGAATGTATTGTCTTTCCCAGAACTGTCTAACAATGGAGGGCAGAGCTGCACTCTGTTGATTTTCTGACCTTCCCGCCGCTTTCTCAAATGCTCCTTTTAGTCTGTAGCCCTCTGAAGCCAGAAGAGCTCTCAATGACTTTTGCTCTTGTGTACTCCTTCTTAACCTTTTTTCTCCCTTCTCTGACGCTTTTCTCTGTTTCTTCTCCTGCTAGGTCCCAGTGTCATCTTAATTACCTGGCTTCCCCTCCTTTGCTAGTTTTCTCCTTTGCTTGCCAGATTCTTCTTTCAGCTGTTTCCTCCTCTTTTGTCTTCAACATCTCTGGTCTATTTTCACTTTTGTGCTATTTCAGTAAGATTTTCTGACCCTATACATTGTGCACCATGCTGGGCCCTATTCCTGGTATAGCACTCCTTGCAAGGTGCTTAAAAGCACAGGAGACTAAAATAGTAATGAAACCTGTTTCTGGTTTTGCCACAGAATTTCCTTGCAACCAGGAAGACATGGTATGATTCCTTTGGTCTCAGTTTGCTTACCTTTCTGGCAGTAATGCTGTCAGCCTTTTACAGGTGAAAAGGGAAAGTTTGAAAAGTGGTTTTGATTCTGAGTGAACAAGGCCGTTGAAGTGCTTAGAACAACTTACTGTGGTTCTCCATGTCTGCCACTGAGCACTGGTGAAATTTTGGGTGTTTTGATTTAGTTCATTGGGTCATTGCTGCTTTATAGACTGTTCCTTTTATCCTCTCTGAGCACCTGTAGCTGTAGGAGGCACTAGACTGTCTTTCCAGTTTAAGTCCAGCTTGTTTCACTAAAACAAGACAAACACAAGTGGGATGCCCCCACAAGGTGTGCAAGTCTGTTCTGAGGGTGAACTTCCCCCAGCATTCAGCCTTGCTGTGTTTTCTGTTTGGGCAGGTGGGCCTGCCTCCCCTTCAGTGACGGTGCGGTTGGCAGCTCCATGAAGCTCACCAGCCTAGCTCAGGGCGAATGACCGTGTTGTGTCGCTTCTTCCTTCAGAATCAGCAGCAGCAGAACCAGCATCAGCAGCAAACAGCACCTCAGCAGCAGGCACAGGCAGCACCGCAGCAGCCGCAGCCGCAGCAGCAGAACAGCGCCCAGACTAACGGGACAGCGGCGGGCACCGGCGCGGGAGGAGCGGGCGCGGGCACGGGGCTCCAGCACAGCCAGGACTCCAGCCTCAACCAGGTGCCTCCGAACAAGAAACCACGCATAGGGCCTTCAGGCACTAACTCAGGCGGGCCTGTCATGCCTTCAGATTATCAGGTACTGCTGGAAATTTTGCTGCTTCTGATACTACAGGGCCAAAATGTCATTCTCTCCCTTCCCTACTGCAAGAACAGATCATGTTTTAACGAACTTTTGATGTAACCTGAGGCATGCTGAGGTTTTGTTCTGTGATTAGTAATTTCCAATAGAATACCAGTTTGAGTTGTATCTACTGCACCCTGTAAAGTGTTGAGGACTAGTCCGCTCAAGGTAAAGCACTTGAATATTTGCTTAACTTTATATTTTAGAGTAATCTTGCTGAAGCCAGTGGATGTAAATGCTGCATTGCATCAAATTCAGGATACTTGAGTCATAGCAATATTAAATCCCATGTGAGGAGCAGATGTGAGACGATCCTGAGAAGGAGAAGCAAAGTTAGAACCAGGCTTTCCCATTTCATTCCTCATATTGTCACATGTATGAAGTAGTTCTGTAGTTTACTCTGGTGTCTTTCTAAGTCTGCTTCTAATGTTAAAGAAAAAAATGTATGTAAGCACAGGAATGACGATTTGGTTCACCCGTTTGATTCATGCCAAAGTAGGGCAGAAAGACATGTATTGTTTCTAATGTGACCAAAGCAGAACAGATTTCATGTTTTCCAGTACAGTAGCATTCATAAGGAAAAGCACTATCACTGAATTATTTTTGAGTTTGTGTACTAGAATTATATTTTCCACTGAAAAACTCACTTACATTAAATATAGAAAACTCTGAACTTACCAGGATCTTCAGTACTTCTGGGTTTGTATTTGCTGCAGCAGTAATTAGTTGAAAGAAGAATTTTTAAAAAGGTAGTTATTAAGAGTAAATTTTAAATTACACTTGGGATTCTGTCTGCTCCTAGCCTCCACGAGGATCCCACCTTGGAGAATGGTCTTTCTCACGGTGCTTTAAAGTTAAAATAAGTAGGTTTTAAGGCACCCAGCTCTAGAGTTGTCTTGACTTAGCCCTCCAGACCTTCTCCACAGACAATTGATTACTCAGTGCCAGATATATTTCTCCCCTTTTTGACTCTTTCAGTTACAAATGATTATGAAGGCATTGAGGGCAATTTAAGGGGAAAGACAACTAGGTTTCTTTTTTGAAAAGTTCCAGCGAGACCTGAGGCTTGGACAGATCAGTACAGCTGTCTGGCTGCACAGTATTTATGGCTGGTCTGGTTTGGTCTATACTTCGAGCACTGGTGTGCTGCATTTGATGATATCCATTATAGAATTCTTATCCAGCTCTCTGAATTGTTGGCAAACTTCCCCCTTACAAGTTGCTAGCAGTCTAAATATTCCTTTTTTCAGATTTTTTTTACCCTCTATGATGCTTTCCTTCTAAACTTTAACAGCTTGGGCATCAAAATCATGATCAGTATGTTTCCTTTACGTCATTCACTAAATTGTATGGTCTGATTATTCATTTTTACACTAGTGTTTGGCTATCTGCCTTTAACTTCTAGCTGACTGTCTCCTGTTCCAGAAGGGAGTGTCTGCAACTTGTCCAACTTTGACTTCGTTAAAAACAAACTCTCGTATGTGGAACAAAAATAAGCATGGGCAAATTAATGCATTCTTGTAGTCTTACGGCATTAATTTTACTCCATTTTATCTTAATCAGAAGTAGGTAAAAGATTCCCTTTACTCTGAGTTTCATTCAGCTGGTGGTCTAAAGTCTCTGTTCAAGTTTTTTTGTCATTCACCAGACTCAATATATGTTGCTTCCACAAATGACAGTGCAAATTCATTGTTGAATTTTACTGAGCCTTCCTTATATGACCTTGGCTATTTTGCTTAGCATGGTGAGCTGATGCTTTTCATTCAGGAAGAGCTCCTATAAAGTCATAGAATTTATCACAATTCTTTTCCTTTTCCATTAGAAGTTGAAAAAATTTCCAGAATTTTGAGAAAAATTTCAGGTTTCAGACACTGTGCTGCACAACCAACCTAATAATGTGGATTGCGGTGGGGTTTACCTTGCTGGAGAGTCTCCTGTCCATTCAGTAGTACTTCTCATGCCAAGCGATTTTGCCACTTGCGTTATTGGGCAGCTCATGATTAATTCTGGATGGGGAATCGTTTTGGTAATGAAATGGCAAATTCAGCAGGCTGGAGGTTGCAAGATCCACAAATTTGTCTTGCTGAGGTTGGAGTCCACTGAGCTGACATCCCAAACTCTGAAGGGGAAAAAAAAGCATTTGGGAAAATGAATGTTAGGGTATGTACATACACATGTCCATCTTTAAATAGTTTTCCTTGTTTGTAGTAGGTAAGGGAGCAGGTTGGAAGACCTGCTTAAAATTATATTATTTTATCTTCCTGGACAATTTTTCATGTAAATAAGTTTAGTAACTCTTAAGTCATGGTTGTCTTTTTGTCAGAAAGAAATAAAATGTTGCACTATAACATTAGAACTGCTTATCTTGAGAAGAGTATTTGTAGCCTTAGCAGTTTGATTTTGCATTAATAGCATTTGCATTAATAACATTTCCAATAACAATAGATGTAAGTTTAAGAAAGATGAGTTCTGAAGGAGAGTCTGCTCTCTTGTCTCTTGTGTATTTTTTCTTCAGGAAATGGGTATGTACATGCTGTACTTCTAGGTGTCTCCTAGGGTTCTTATGTATTTTGTGTGCTGTGTTAAAGCTGATTGCAGATCAGAATGACGACTTCTTTTATGGGACCCTAAATAGTAACACTATTTAGTCAGCTTCCCCAACAATCATGTTTTAATGCAGAGAGATTAAAAATGTCATGAGCTGCATAGTCCTAACAGGCTGGGTTTCATTCCTTAGATCCCTCTCTTTTTTCCTGCAGCACTCCAGCTCGCGCCTGAGTTACCAAAGCAACATTCAGGGATCTTCTCAGTCCCAGAGTACAATGGGCTATTCCACGTCGTCTCAGCAGAGCTCTCAGTATCACCAATCTCATCAGTCTCACAGGTACTGAGAGGCCTGAGAGGCTGCACTCAGAAAGGAGTGGACTAGAAGCCAGAAGACTCCAGCAATATGAAGTTCATAACAATGAGAAGACCAAAAATACAAACTATGATGCAGAATTAAAATTCATGATGACGAAAGGAAAACTTCACTCACTGAAGACTTCCCCCACCCCTGCCCCATCCCTATCCCTTTATTGCCATAAAGGAGATTCTTGTGAAGTTTTCCTTCCTCCCTGCCCTTGCATGTGCTCCATTGTGGTTACTCTAATGAACCCTTCTGATCTGAACCCAGCACTTAACTTCTTTAACCATTGGAATTTGAAGGATTCCTGGTGCACCTTCCTTATGCTGTAGTGATTGCCATAAATCTGTCTTTTCAATCTCTTTGATGGGATTTTAAAGTTTTAAAATCTTGAACTCCCAGGCTTTCAAGCTTGTATATAGTTAGTTTTATACTAGGCAAACCAGTTTAGCTATACAGGTATATTGCACCTTTTTAAAGCACTATGTTATTTTCACAGGATATTACTGTTTTGCTCATGGATGTCAAGAACAGCAAAATTTTACTGTTCCAGAGTATTTTACTATTCTGTTTTTATTAGTCTAGTTTTCAGGCAAAGTATTAAAAATAAAAAATTTTAAAAATTAATAAAATGAAAAAAGAAAAATTAAAAAAGAAAAAAACCCACCCAAGTCTCTGCAGCAACAGATATGCTTCATACTACTGGACTGAACGCCAAACAGAAGATTGCTGATATTTCTTAACTCATTCACATTGAATTCTTGAAATCACAGTGATCACGCTCTGACTAGTTTTAAATTAAGCGTTACTTTAAATGAAACCAGGACAGTCACATAAAAAGGAGATGCTTTCAGGATCTGTTGGAACAGAAGAATGGAATGTCTTCCCAGGCTGGACACCAAAATGTCAGGAAAATGTATTTACTGCCCTCAAGTCTCAGTAGGAATGTGGATGATGGGCTTTTTCTGTTTTTCTGCTAAGTAGCTTATTAATGTGTGTGAGAGTTCTATAAATTCAGCTTTCTTTCACATTCCTGAGTCAGTTCTCAAAATTTAAAGGTGACAGAAATACTAAGACTTGAAAAAACAAATGCATTTAATCATTTTATGTTTGAATTTACAATTAAGAGACATTATTGTGCAGTTTGAAAAGCATGTTGAAAATTGTTCCTTTTTCTTGTTTATAATGCATATTTTGTGTCCCTCACATTGCTGTGATTAACCAGATTAGTTACACCAGATGCGCTTGATTGCACTGAAATGCTTCTTTTTCCCTAGAGCAAACATGTTTTGATTGTGCCTAAGGGACTGTAAGTGGATGGGTTGCTGGCAGAAAATCCCCAGTAATTAAGTAAGAGTTCAGAAGCATAATCAGAGGATTATTGTACAACTTCTGGAACCGCAGTTATTCGGAGAGACACAACATGCAATTTTGGGACAGCTTTGTTTTTGCTTCAGCCTTCGGAAATAAGGCTGACTCTTGTGGCAGAAAACCTAGAGGAATGCATTTAGAAAGCTACTGGCAGTGTAACATCAGTGAGCTGCTACAGCTGGTGTCCAGAGAAGAGGTGAAGTGAGAGGACTTTAGCTGTAAATGGTCACCTGTCTTACAGGTTTTTATACTGCAGTGTTCTCTTCTGTCCTGTGCCCACACGAAAGAAATGTGTACCCGTACACTTTCACACTGAAGTTGTGATCAGATGTAGCAAGATGAGCTGATCTGTTTGCTCTGAGGAGAATGCTTTTCATCGCTGCTAGTCCCATACATGGTTCTACTGGGTTTGATCTCCCAGTCACCTTTAGTGCCCCCTTTCTCAAACTCACGCTGTTCTCCTACCTTTTGTGAGCAGTTGACTTGCTTTGGCCATGCCTACCATCATGTGATTTTGACAACACCCAGCTCTTCTGGAAAAGCAACTAAAACCTGCTTTTGTCATCAAATGGATAAGAAGGTGGTGAAAAATTAAATGAAGTAGTTGGAAGGAAAAAATGATTTCTGAGGAAAAATAATTTCCCAAAGGATACTTTCAATGCCCCCTTGAAATGCAACATTTTATACATACTGTAGTACCCTGTTGGAAAAAACAGGTTTTAATTGTTCCTTTATTTCAGTGACTCTGGGGTGACATTCTTTCTGTCTAACCCCTTACTGATGTTAGGATGAAGTACTTTTGATCAAATGGATATTTGGCCAATGCCATTAAGTAACACTTCTTTTATACTTCCGTGATTTGAATGTCACATTTCTGGAAATTAACCTATGGCAGAGTGATTTTTGTCCTCTCCTGTTCTTTTCATCTTTCTGTTCTCTCAAAATTTTGTCTTTTCTACTACAGTTGTCTAACATTTCTTTTCCCTGCTGTGACCTGCAGCTGATCAGCAAAATTCAGACAAGATCAGGAGGTGGCAGGGAACCATATGGTTCATTAAGGTGGGCTCTTGTGCCAATAAGGCAAAATCATGGTGTAGATTAATCTGTATGTAGAGTGTGAAACTTCACAGCAATGTAAGGTGCTTTAATTGAGTGAGCTTCCAGCTTCTAGAGTGACTGCCACAACCTCTCCAAGCTGCACTCGCGTTTCTTGCCTTGGTTAGGTTGATAGATGACCACACGCAACTCCTCTCTAGCTTTTGGGTGCACAGGTGAAGCCAAGCTGACTTCCTCTGTTCCTTCAAATTCACAACCGGGAGGAGAACAAATAAAAGCAACAGTGCTGGCTGCAAAGTGTAGGCTCTGCACACTCTTGTAGTTCCTTCCTGGTGGTGAAATAACTCGCCTTTTCTTGGGAGCTTGATGCATGCCGCCAGGATGGGTGGCAGTCATAGTGGAAGCAGCCTTGCTGCCTAGGGGTTATCCCATGAGGTAAAAACTCTCTGCTTTCAGTAGTGAATTGTGCAGTTTGTCGTGGGAAACCAGGACCATGTTATTTTTATGCTATTTTTTGCCTGTGCAGTTTCATGATTACTCAGCTCTGTCCCCGCCCATAACCTTTAGACCCTCACCAAAGCGTTTCACACCTGTACCGAGAGGCGCAGAGCTGGCTTCTCCATCCTGGTGGGAGAGAGGGCTGCTGAGTACAGCTTTTCCCGTTGTGGCTCGGAGGAAACAAACACATGGAGAATTAATGGGATGAGCAGCCTGGTCCATGTTGGTGAAGTTTATGTAGCACGAACTGCACAATGAAGGAAAAATGTAGGGAAAGCTGTGAGTCCTGCACTGTATCTGTGACACTGTATCTGGGGAAGGGGAGGGAAGCGCATTCGTAGCGGGAGGGGTGGCGGGAAGCTAGAAGTGTTCAAATATGTATGATATTTTATATAAGCATAATAAGCTTAGTTCCCCTTCATAATCTTCAGGAATGGTACTTTAACACCATTAAGCAAAGAATTGTTTTAGGATTAAATAAATGTATTGTACATAAGGCCATACGTAATCTTCTAAAAATGTCGCCAGACAGGAGCGATATGTATTACTATATGAAAAAAGTCCTTAATGCACTGTTATCTCCTAAATATTTAGTAGTAAATTAATGCTATTTAATTTTTTTAAAAATTTGTCTTGTGTAGACACTAAAAAGTATTACACAAAATCTGGACAGAACATGTCCTTTTTAACAGCAATTTAAAAAACTTTTTATATATGTAAGGTAGTAACTTTTCAAATTGTTCTAGTTGTATATTCCCATGTTTACTATTTGTGGAAGTGTACCTGTCTCTACTCAGTTATTTTTTTCCTAATAATTTCATGCACGCATCATTCATTTTTGTAGTTTCCATTAGAAATTATTGTGTATGTGCCTGGTGCTGCCACAAAACTTTGCCGCTCTAGATCTGTGGTGGCTGCATTCAGCAGAGCCCGTGCCAGTGGGCTACCAAAACCACAAAGCAAAATACTTGTTTCTCATTCTAGAGTTGAGAGTTTACTGCTTTTAAGTTGTCCTGATGTCACTCTTGAAACGACTGTTAAAACTAAGCTATGAGTTCATTGCATTTATTTTATATTCTTGGTTGTAATGAAATGGAATTGACTTTGCTTCAGTGTGAATTTTTTTAATAAAATAATATACATTTGTAATAATAATAAAAAGTTCAAATCAAATAAGTGTGCAGAAAAGTTTCTGTAAATATCAACTTTGGGCTACCAGTAGGGAAATACAGCCCACAAAATTGCAGTTGTCATTATATTCAGGATGTTTATGATATCATACACTGCACAAAACAAAGCTTGCAAAACCTCAGAGTTGAAATTACAGCTTTTAAAATGCCCACAAGGATATTCATGGGTATGTGTCTATCAAAATAGAATGAAGCCTTATGGAAAGCAGGATCGATGGAGTGTTCTCTTAGGTTTTGCTCTCTGCTTGTAAGTGTGCTGGTGTGCCACGCTGATAACACTTGTTGATTCATTAAAGCTGGTTTACTCTATTCTGGAAATAACTACCTTCCTACTATCTCCTCCTGCTGGCCCTTGGGGCATTTCAGGTATTTCAGGTGGCAACGTGGAAAGCTTGAGCTTGGTTTTCAGAGTGGGGTTTTGTGTGCTTTGCTAGTCTGTGTGTTTCTGTTCCATCTAAGTTTTGTTGGATGCGTGGATGGATGGATGGATGGATGGATGGATGGATGGATAACTCCTTCCAAAAATGCCACTTGTCTTCTCCATAACAGTTGCATGGGTAAGAATGGTTGGGATTTACTTGTGCTGCCAGTTGCCTTAAGAAAGAGGCTTTGTTTTTCGATGTGCCTTTTACACAAAGGTGGGAACAGGAGTGGCCTTTTGACAGAAGGCTTAGTCTGCATCTCTGACACCTCAAGATGAAGAACTATTCCTTCAGCTTCAATGCAACTGAGCATTCCCAGCTATGTAACCCACATGGTTTCTGCTTCTATTGTCCTTTTGTTGATAAGATTGTGCTTAGTCAACAGCTTTGACTTGGATGTTTCCAAAACCTCTTATGCCGGCTCTGTCTCAATCTCCATTCTTTTACAGCACACCTCTCTCTGTTTTTTCTACCTGGCCATGCAGTTTGCAGTCTAATCCAGCCTCTTCATACTGATCTGAATTGTGGTGGCCCTTTTTCTGTCCTTGATAGCTAAACAACTTTGATTTCACAGCCACTGAGAAAGTTGCAGGGAGTTGTTTATTAGTCTCTTGCTTTGACTTGTTGCTTCTTGCTCTATGTTATTGCCCTGGCTCTGCCGTCTTTGTTGCATTAGCTGTAAAGCTTCTCTCTTCTCTTGCACATGTCTGCCAAAGCCCGCTGTTATGCCATCCTTCTTACTCAAATCAAGATGTTAATGTAAGTTATCTCTTGGTCTGATTGTCACACCAGGTCAGCCTCTGCACCCTTCATTTTTAGATTTCTAAATAAGCATTTTTAGGCTCTGTTTCCAATAGCCCATTGTTCCTGAAGAGTTGTTGCTTAAATTTCTCAAAAATTCTCTCCTAGGTGTCTTCTGCATCCCTCATTAAAACCCTTTGGCTTTGATGTCTACAGAAGTTTAGTATTTTAAGCTGCTGGTGTGCAAGGAGTCATACCTATTGTGTTAATGAAAACTGTTCCAGTGTTCATTTTGCCTTCCAGTCTGTCTGCATCCATCTGTCACCTCTCTGCACTCCTCTCGCAAGCTCTCTATGACAAGACCAGTCATTTTGTCCCGATACAGTAGTTTCATGACTGGGATTCACAGCACTCTGCAATATGAATAATAATCACATAATAATAAATATCATGGTGTTTTACTGCTGGACAACACACAGTAGTAGTTTTGTCACTTTCCGTGTGCTATTTCAACACAAAAAGCATCATGTTAGTGCCTAATATAATCACAGACCCTGAGCAAGCATTGTTCCAATAGCCAGCAAAGGTTAATGATGGTTTACCTGTAATGTTTTTTTAATGGGTAGGTCCTGCTTTTTTACCTTCCAGGGAGCTTCATATCCTTGTTTATGATCACAGAAAAAATCAGAAGCTTTGGCTTATTTTTGTGGTTTAATAGTAATTTAGAAAATTATTATTGCATAATTACTACAATGATTTCTTTCATTTGCAAGGAATATTTATTAGAACAACAGTTGTTGAGGTAGATTAAAATCACCAATAAGGTTGTGAAAGATGTGTGAACAGCCGAGCTGCTGAAATTGCTGGGGGAGTACCACAGCTGTTATGTAACAGATCTCCAAGTTAATCCAGAGTAGATGTTTAAAAAAATATTGTTGTTGTTATTGTTACTATTAGTATTATTATTATTGCAAGTCTGAAAGTAATACCAACCTACCTAATAATTTTTATATAAGGTACTTGCGTTGGAATAAGATCAATTTTTCCAGCTTGGTGTGTTGGCATACTGGTATGCGTATTGTAGGGACTGTACCAAGCCATTTCTGTGATTATTTTGTGTGTTCTTTGAAGCATCTTGAAGAGGACAAACAGCTTGAGAGTGCTTAACTTCTACATGTGCACTGCATGCATAGAACATGTGGCTGAATGAAGTACTCAGCAATACATTCCCTTAGCTAAAATGTCTTACGTTGATGTTCAGTAAGAAGTTGCTTGAATAAAGGTGGTATTTGAAATGATTACAGAAAGGATACCTGTGCCCCAGTCCATTCCCAAAATGGATTTTTGCTTTGCTTGCACTGGCAGCAAATGTGATAAATTAGTAAAGAAAAATCGGAATTATTTTTTTAATATTACTTTTTAAAGAATCAGTTATTTGCTACTGAACCTTGGATGTGATGTGGTAGCCAGCAATAACACATTTAATGCAATCTCCATCCCACAAGACATCATATCTTAAGTACCAAAAAACCCCGATATGTGAAGCACTGAAGAAAGGAATTCTTCATACCTATCAGCAGCTGACAAAGTTTTAATCATGAACCAAATATGCCAAATGATGTATGGCTCAGACATCCTTTCCATGGCCTGCATGTAAGCCTCCACTGGTAAGATTCTTCCCTCTGCCCACAAATAGGAATTCCCTGGGATGTTATGGAGGGAAAAGAAGGAGTCAAAGTGTGCAGCCTTCTGATTTTGTAAGAAAGTTCTAATGCTAACAAGTTTAGGTATATGAAGTTCTCCAGATCACAATGAAATTCTAAATACTTTAAGTATTTTTAACATTTATTAAAAAGGTTTTCCACTCTTATCTGGGCAATTTGGCACAGCCCTGCTCTGAAAAGATGGCTTCTTAACTCTGCATGCATGACCTGGTCAGGGTTGTCAATTCAGAGTCTTGCAGACAGTTTACACAAGTGGACACTGAACTTCAACCTGTAAGCTCAGGTCCCACAGGTCTGTGGAAAAGCAATCAGCTTTTACAGAAAACATACTTCCTTGGCTGAAAGGTGAGCCGGAGAACTGCAAAATTAAAGGCTTAAAGTCTTACTGCTAAAGGCTCCTGTGGCCCCCCAGTTTGACAGACAGAGTTACAAGATGATTGTAAATTATCAGATCATACTATTGCTGCTAGACTGTGCAGTTGTAAAACATCTATTGTTCCAAAACATCTTGCCATTATCTAGCATGCTGTGGAATGAGTAATTTGTGAAAGTATAATTATGATTTTTGGTTTTCAACCTTTTGTAATTGTATGACTTGTTTTTGCCGTGGTACAGAAGAAAGAAGGACAGAGTTTGCAGTAGTTTGGTTTTGGCAGTAAAACTCAGAACATTAACTTGCTAAGGAAGAGGAACCAAAGGAGATCAGGCTTCTCCCTTGCTGGTGTCATCCTTCCACTGCAGCAGAGGAGATTCAAAGAGGCAGATCATACCATGACATTGTGTAGTAACTGCAGTTCTTGAAAAACACTTGATTTTGAAAAGAAATGTTTATAAGTGCAGCATCACAACTGTAGAAAGTATACCCACCAAAGATGATGGGAGTGAGTCACCTTTACAAAATTCCCTGCACATAGTGAGCAGACTGACTCGATCACATTGAGAAGTTGATAGACTTTGGTCTTACCCACCCATAAATGCATGAAAATCTGCATAGTTTGTGGTTTCAGAATACTTCCCCTGGTAATAATGGAGCTTTTCTTTAAACATCTGAAAGTTTTCTTGTAGCTTGCAATATCCCACAAGCATAGAAATAAATCCCTACTCAATTAAGAAACAATGGGGACATTGACTAACACACCCTATGGGGATTTATCGAGAGTTGCTTCTACATCATGCTGCTGCTAGATGAAAGCTGGAAGTCCCTTGTCACTCTGAAACAGTTGGTTCTGGGAAGCAAGAAGGAAGCAGCTTCTCTTATCATCCGGAGCAATATTAGAGGTGTTTTAAGTGCATTTGGGTCATCTGAGATTGTGACATGTATCATATTTGAGCAGTGGTCATACGCTTCCAACTCCAGGAACTCAATCTTGCGTGATAACATTTACATATATTGCCTGTGGAGAAGTGCTCAGCTGTGACTTGCTAATGTAAATCTTACAAAATACTTGTCAGTGGATCGGGTGTACTGGAGGACGTAAGGAACGATCTGCCAGCTCAATCAGAACCAGGCATGCTCCCTTCCCACCTAACGTTCCAGCCTCATAAATCAGTTGCGGGGCGTCATGCTTTTATGAGTACACGGTGGTTGTGCTATGCCAAGACTGTGTTATCACTGCTGCTTCTTGTGCATCAGAGATGTGGTAATCCCTCTGTATTCCGCCCAGCTCCCTCGGGCTGGTTCGTGTGTGGCTGTGGGGAGACCAGCAATGCACTGGCCTTGACTCTAGATATACATTACCTTGAAAAGGAACTCAGAAGAACACCATGGCAGCATTTAGTCTTGTCCTTGTGTGGGCTGAAATTCCAGTACATGCGACATGGCACACTTACGGAGGGGACACAGGAAGAGAGTGGGAATTGCTCCTGCTTCTGTGAGATTAGGCTTGGTCTCTGGATATGCTACATGTGAATATGAAAACAAAACGCACTTTTGCTTTTATATTTCAGGATCTTGCCAGACAGGTAAATTCCAAGAGTATGCTCATTTAAATTATTATGATATGTCCTAAATTTGTTTAGGCCAGCATGACTGATAAAACTGGGTTGACGTTGATAGTTGCTATCACTTCTTAAATTTAAACAAAACCAAAAAAACCCAAAGGAGAAAAACCCAACCCGAAGAAAGTTTCCTATGCCTTGCTGTTCTCACGCACATATCCAAATGTGAAGCTAAGGAATAACTCGTTTCCCAAAAATGCCCTGAGAAAACAGGATACCCTATGTAGTTAGCATAGCTATGCATCCTAAATATAACAGCACTGAGCATTCATGGAGCAGGGTTCAGGTTTACTCCATGAACTGCAGCCTGGGATGTTCAGGGCCAGACGTCCCCACCGTGTAATGCAATCACTTCCTTGCATGCCAGCCCAGCTCCCAGCCCTGCAGCTGCTGGCTGGGAGCACGGTTACCTGACCCAGACCCACCTCCTCCTAGCTAGAACTGTCCCTTCTGCAAGGGCAGGTGGTGTGTGGCACGGGCAGGGCTCAGCCCCTGCACAGACCTGATGTGGGTGTTTGCTGCCGTGGGTAGGTGTGAGCTGTTGGGTTGGTCTGCTGGGAGGCCCTGGGGTGGGTGCAGAGGTTCCCTCGTGGGTGGCAGTGGCAGTGGTGGATGCATGGGATGGTGGATGCAACGTACTACCATGGAGCAGCTCTGGAGTGGGGCCCACATGCGGAGATGGGAAGGAAGATTGCCCAGCCCCAGGAGCCATGGGCCCCCACCTTCCACAAGCTGTCCGCACACATTGCAGCAGTGGGCGTCCTGGGAAGGTGCCGGCAGCGCTTGGGGCAGCCTGGGACAGGGTAGCACTGCTGGTGTGCCTCTCACGTCTGGGACAGAGGGACTCTGGCACCGGGATCCGCTCTCTTGGACACATCACAAACACCGTGGTGCTTCACACAAATTCTCTGGGCCTCCCAGAGCCCCATGGCAAATCCCAGTCTTGCAAACTGGGGCACAAGCAGCTGACAGCATGAAGGAGGCTGGTGCCAGCAGTGAGGTGCCAGCCAGCACAGCAATGGGCATGTTGTGCATCGCTTCCCCCCACGCACGCCACTCCCCAGGGCCTGCGGGGGGAGAGACAGAGGGGAAGGTACCATGTGAGGACCAGCTCACTCCTGACTGGAAGGGTGGCGCACTGGATTGCCCAGCTCCGTGGTTGTGTGCCTCCATGGAGTGGGCCTGTGGTACCCATCTTCCAACATGTTTTTGGCCCTGAGGTTCCTTGGAGATTCTGACGAGTTCCACATGTGGGTGAGGGTAAGATTTTGGGAAGTTTTTAGAAGCGTATTCTGCTTCTCCACAGTGCCCCAGGTACAGATCTTGTTTTGCTGTACTTACATGCTCTCTCACAGGAGGGTCTCACAGTAACTAGCAGTTCACTAGATTTAGGTGGATTGGAGGAAGGTTTGATCCCCTCCAATCTTTTTTCCCTGCTCTGTTCTCATCTGCTAGGGCTGCTCTAAGCTTTGGCAAAAATGCCCCTTTTCATATTATGGCTCAGCTTTGCCCAGTCCTACACAAAGCCTCTCTTCTCCAAACACTTGGCAGCCTGTACCTGAGGAGACAATTTTATGGCTAATGGTAGATGCATTTAAAAAAAGGTGTATTCGGAGGGCCCTTGGGTGGTTTGTTTCACTTTGCCTTTACTGCCAGGGAGGATATTCTGCTGCCAGTGCTGTCTGCTGTCCTGGGAAAATGTCTGACAGCTTGGATGTTTGTCTGTCAGGATATCTAACATGACAGCACATATTTCAGAGCACAGTCTAAGCCCTCTTGGGATTATAGTCCTCAAATTTTTTTTACATATTATATACCATTGCGGATGACAGCACTCTGTGCCTCATTGGAGACTACTGAGGAAGCTGTGAAGAAAAGAATAGTCCCACATGGGAGAGAGTTAGGCAGTTCAGCAGTATGACAGGCATCATCTGCCATGAAGCTGGATCCTCTATTTGGGGATGTCCACAAGTCTTGCTGTGGAAATGCATCTCATTGACCTGCAAGTTAAACAGAAAGGTCTGATGGAAACTTGGATTCCTTGGTCATGGCAGGCAAAAGGAGGTCTGCAAATACTATGCTTGTATGGGGCTCTGGATGGCCTGCTTGGACTAGGCAAGGTGTGGTTTGTGCAAGTCTTCTGCCAGCAGGAAGCTGCTGCCTCCTTAAATCATCTGCTGGACTGGCAGCCTCAGCCTGTCAAGGGAGGGCAGGTAGCAGAGGGTCTGAAGCAAGAAGGGGGCCTTCATCATCTTGTTGCAGGGCTGCAAGATGAGTTGCTTCCTCAAACATCAAGGAGGGGACTAGCTGCCCCTTGTGCTCTGTGGAGTGGGACCCTGAGCACCCACTGGTGTCATGGTCCAGGCCTCCTCTCTCTCTGCAGCCTGACCAGCCTCACCCCAAAGTCCCAGGTAGCAGCTGCTTTGGAGGAAGATTTCCAGTTAAAGACTACACTGACTCAAATTACTTCCCCGGTTGGGAAGAAGGGGCTGAGAGCTAGACCCTCCTCAGGAAAACCCTTGAAAATGTGCATTTTTACTTCCCTTCAAGATGCTGGCAGGGAATGAGCACAGGGTCATTTGGGGAGGATCTGAACAAACCCTGACAGAATCCATCAAGAGGGACTGACGTCCTAGAAGGGGGAGAGAGGTGGGACAGGCTGCCAGGCCTCAGGGGGTGCTCTTTTATATTTCATTTATAAACTGTTGATTTGTATCTGGCTGGGGTTTGAGCCCACGTGAGTCACATTCACATAGGCAGGTGGGAGTGGCTTCATTATTTTCTCTTGAATCATCCCACACATCTCTGTCACCAGAACATGCTTTAACAGCCACGTGCATGCGTGTGTGTGTATGTGGTGCGTGCGAGACTCAGCCAGCCTGGTGGGAACAGGCTTGACTGACTTTGCCTCGGCTTGGTGGACTTGGCAGTGTTCACTTTACAGTTGAACTTGCTGATCTTAAAGGTCTCTTTCAACCTAAATGATGCTGAGATTTTACAATATGTGAACTATAGTATTATGAACTGTGAGCAAGTGCCATTCTGCAGGAGTTTCTCACTGCTTGTTTTTTACACAAGGCTCTTCAGTGAGGGGTCAGGACCCCCCTTTTGACTCCTTCACTGGATTCTTGGAACACTAGCATGCTTATTTTCCTTGCTTTGTAGCTGTGCAGCATGAACCTGTAGCAGTCACTGCTGTTGGACCTCAGTAGCGGTAATGTCACCACAGACCTGTAGAATCATAGAATGGTTTGTGTTGGAAGGGACCTTAAAGATCATCTGTTTCCCCCCTGCCATGGGCAGGGACACCTTACACTAGACCAGGTTGCTCAGGTNACACCTTACACTAGACCAGGTTGCTCAGGTACCTGTCCAACCTGACCTTGAACACTTTCAGGGATGGGGCCACAGCTCTCTGGGCAACATGTTTCGGCACCTAACCACCCTCACAGTAAAGAATTTCTTCCTAATATCTAATCTAGACCAGCCTTCTTTCAGTTTAAAACTATTGGCCCTTGTCCTGTCACTTTCTGCCCATTTAAAGTCTTTCTGCCTTCTTTTTATAAGCCCTCTTAAGGTACTGGAAGGCCACAAGAAGGTCTCCCTGTAGCCTTCTCCAGGCTGAATACTCCCAGCTCACTCACTCTGTCTGGACAGGAGCCGTGCTCTATCCCTCTGATCAACTTCGTGGCCTCCTCTGCACTCATTCTAACAGGTCCACATCTTTCCTGTGCTGGGAACCCCAGAGCTGGATGCAGCACTCCAGGTGGGAACCCAGGAGAGCAAAGTAGAGGGGCAGAATCACCTCCCTTGACCTGCTGGCCACACCTCTTGATGCAGCCCAGGATGTGTTTGGCTTTCTGGGCCTGTGTGTGCACGCCTGGCTTACGTCCAGCTTTTCATCCATGAGAACCCCCAAATCCTTCTCCACAGGGCTGCTCTCTGTTCTTCTTCCAGTCAGTATTCACCTTTGGGATTGCCCTGACCTTGCAGCACCTTGCACTTGGCCTTGTTGAACCTGATGAGGTTATCATGGGCCCACTTCTCCAGTTTGTCCAGGTTCCTCTGCATGGCATGCCTTTCCTCTGTTGTGTCAACTGCACCGCTCAGCTGTGTGTCATCTGCAAACTTGCTGAGGGTGAATTTGACCCCATTTTCTGTGTTCTTGATGAAGATTTGGAAGAGTATCCGTCCCAAAATAAGAACCTTGAAAGGGCCTGAAATCTCTCTGATCCACTGCTAGCCTGAGGGCATAGGACAGTCACATGGAGACTAGGTGTAGGGCTGTCCAGTGCTGGGGCTGCAGCAAGATCAAGCAACTGGACGGTAGAGCTGTCACTGTCTCAAACCCCAAACTCCAGCTTTGCTCATCACAGTGCCTGGCAGGCACTGCTGCAGGGGTGATGGCTGTGCTGGCTTGGGGGAGCAGCCCCTGGGAAAACATGTATGGAAGATGGAAGGTATGGGTTCGCACACACCCTGTGTGGGCAGAGCTGGCCCTGTGAGGGCTGTGCCATAGCTCCTGACATGCTTGGAGAGGAGAGCAGCCTTTCAACCATGCTGGGAGCACACCAGCCTGCAAGCTGTGTGTGTGTGAACAGGGCAGAGGCAGCCAGGCTGGTGGATGCTGTGCTCAGCAGTCCCCTCACACTCCAGCTGGCTCCTGGTGATGCCAATAGGAGAGCAAAAATCCACTGGTCCACTGGGTCCACTGCGAGATGCTGATCTCCTCTGAGTTGCTCCATGTGCTCCTGCAAAGGGAGAACTGCAGAGAGAAACACTTCAGGCTCTGAGCGCCCAGGCCCCGCACATCCCGGGTGCCAGAACATGAATAAGGTACAGGCGGTGACACCCTTTGGCACCTGGTGAGAGTGTGTGGTGCAAGCTGGAGAAGGGAAAAGAGCCATGAGGCCTGGCTGCCCAGCCCAGCAGCCCGCAGAGCTGGGGCTGCTCCACCAAGCTGGAATGGCCACAGAACCAGCTCCGTCCCACCAGCACCAGACACAACTCCTGAGAAGCGTGGGAGAACCAGGGCTTGCAGGCCTGCCAGCAGAAGGGTGACTCTTTAGGAAGAGGGTGCTGGGTATTAGGGGTTTTGTTTTGTGGGTTTTCCCCTCTTAAGGCACCTACAATCAAATATGAAATTCACATTGCTCTACAGGACTTCGGCTAAATACTCTCCAACACATAAACCACTAAAAATTTGAACACCATTCTGAACCAGCTCCTCTCTGAGAGCCTTTCAGAGCAGACTGGTTTCACTGGGAGGTTTCAGAGCAAAACTATTGCATCCTGGCTTTGATTTTGCAAACAGCTTCTTGAGGCTTGAAAATGAAATGCCTGTTCCTAGCTGTTGCCATTTTCCACTTGGCAAGAGTCTCTGCCAGCAAAGACACCTCCATGGTGTTATGATGGGGTTTGTGAAAGTGGTTTGTGTTGGCCCGTGTCCTGGGCAATGACCAACCAGGGTGAGCAGGTATAGGACCCCAAATCTGGTCTGTCGTGCAGTATCTGTTTGCTGCTTCGTGTTGGCAGGTAGTGTTTGATAATGGGCCTCTTTTCCCACAAATATAGGACTGGGGAAGGGGCCAGAGAGCTGGGAGAAGACCTTTTTGCAGATGAGACTGAGGAGTTCAGTAGCCAAGCGCAGCTGGCCAGGACCTCTGTGGCTGGCTGCTGAGGACCTCTGCCAGGGGTTGCCTGCCATCTACTGGCAAATCCCATGGGTTGGATGGAGCCCAGGAGAGAGCTGGAAAAGGAAAGCTGTTGTGGTTAGGTGGTATTGCTCTGGCCAGAGACAATACTATATTTTTCTGACAGGATTGAGGGCCGAGGGTTCATCCCTTTGATGCTTCCAGCTGGTAAGACTGCAGACTGCGTTACTTTCCAATACATTTCCATAGCCACATTGCTCTGGACAGGTTGCAGAGGTATATGACCTTCAAAGACAAGCCCTGAAATTCCTGATCTGCCACTGCCTGGCATTCATGTACATCCTGATGCCAGCATCTTGCCTCTGGGTCCAGCTTTTGCCCACCACCACCAGGGCCTGCAGTGACCACCGTCCCAGAATCAGCCTGTTCTCTGCAGTTTTGTAGCCCTGAGCTGTGCTAGATTCAGGGCTATGGTACTTTCTTGTCAAAGCAGGCATCGCCAGTGCCTTGCCTCTGGGACTGCAGGAGGATGAGATGAGGATGATGCCAGAGTGGAGCGTTGGTTATGGGGTCAATACGGCAAGGCCACAAAAGGAAGCAGGCCCTGGGATCAGCCCCCCACCTGCCCATGTTGGGACCAACACCACAGCTGAGGGTGATCCCCCACAGGCCAGGGAGGTGCTGCTGAAATACCTGGCTGGGGCAGGCAGAGCAGCGAGGTCTGTGTGGGCAAGGGGGGGAGCAGGCAGCTGGGCGCTTCAGTGGCACGATGGGGCAGATGTCAGTGAGTTCAGAGTGGCCAGCAGGGAGTTCTGCGCCTCTGAGTAGCAGTGCCTGAATCTATTTGCATACCAAAATGCACTTGTGGACTGAGGCCCAGGCAACCAGGCAAAGAGGATCTGTACGTGCTCCCAGTGCAGAAAGAGCAACGCTGTGATTTACAGCAAGTGCCTCCCTCCCCCTATTTCTGCCATCGAGATAAGCAGTGTTTTGCCTGAGTCTTGCTGTTTGCACAGGGAACCTGTTTTCCAGATTACTCAACAAGTATTTTGGCTTCTTCATGCCTGAGCTGTCAGATAATGCTGGAGGCTAAGTTAATGTGCAGAGCAGAGGCACTTCGAGGGCCCAGCCTGCTGGGTCAAGCACCATTAGCACCACCAGCAGGTGCAGCAGATTGGCCCACATGCCGAGGGCTGCTGCAGCTGAGCCACTGCTCTCCACCAGCTTCCCTCTGCTTCCAGGCTCAGCTGCTCCCCTGCTGCAGAGAATGAATCCCACCGCAGCAAGGACACCAGGCAGCCCCAGGCAGCATGTGGTGGGCTTCAGCAGGAGAGCAAGAACCTGCCCAGGGGCATGCTCTTTGTGCTGATGGCTCAGTCTGCCTTCTCTCTGCCCTTCTTTCACCTCTGTGAATAGCTGGGCTGGAATAAACTGCTCTGTACTGCCCATCATGGGCATGGTTCTTTTTAAAATTTCCCTGCTAATTTATTTTTCTACCCAGTAGGACTAGATTAGGCTGAGTTTTGTGGCTGGGCAGGCTGGAGTAATCTTAGACCTTGGTTGTGAGCAGTGGCAGTTGTGTGAGGCAGAGATTTTGGGGAGGTTTTTTCTGGGAGACTGTGGCATTCCAGAATATCCATCCATGCAAAACCAGGCAGTATGTCTGCTCAGAACCTTCTGTACATTTTGAACCACTCCTGAATTAAAGCTATGTGTGGGCAGTTCTGAAATGAAGCTGGGAGCAGTTCTAGTGCCAGGAGACAAGCATCCTCAGGTATCAGCTCTGGCTCCTGTGACAGTGACTTCTTTTAGCCCTGAGAGTTAGAGAAGCCAATACCTGCAATGATTTTTGCTTCATCTTAATTTTGATTTTCTTATCCACAAATTTTCCCAGTCTGTTTCACTCTTTTGTCTCACTCAGGTGTGCTAGCTATGCCTTTTTTGTAATAAACTTTTAAACCCTTGCAAAGATGATTGCATCCCTAACCTGGGGAGGGGATTATTACTGGTTATGTAGAAATCCCATCTGGGAGCAGCAGCCCCACTGCAATCACTTTGCATCAGCACCTGGAGGCAGACACATGGCCCTGAATCTAAGGCAGGTATTTGTAAGTGGGATGGGTACCACGACTATAAAAAGAAGTTTAATGAAATGGCTTGTGCTATGCATGTGTGTGACTTTTGCTGCAAAGCTATAAAAACTGTCCATCTTTCTCTCTAAGCTACTTTCTGGCTGAGTTTCTGTATCCCCCACAACACATAACTGTTGAAATAGATCTAAATATTCAAAATATTGCACAACTAGATTTAACGCTGCCAACCTTGCTCAATGGCAGAGGGATAATAATGGCAGGCTCTCACAAAAAATACCTGCAGGGAGAGATCCTGGTTTCATTGGGTTGTTTGTTTTAAGCTGAACTGCTGTACTTGCGTTTGTTGGTGCCAAATTCTTTGCTCCCTCTGCCATATAACTGAATGCTGGCTTAGTTTCCCTATAACATAGCACGAATCCCCATGCTGCACTAACTGCTGGAAAACATACAGCTAGGGAGCAGGGAATTCAGGTGTTTTCAGGAGATACTTCATCAGTGAGAATGGAAGGTGATGCTCAGGAGATTGGAGCCTCACATGCAGCTTTCTAAGGAATCTCAGTGCAGGGAGGAGAGGAGTAGCACCATTTCTTGTTTCATTTGCAGAGCTGCAGTCTTTTACTCTGCTTTTCCTGAGGCCCCTCACCACCAAGCTGTCCTTAGTGTTTTAAACCATACCCTGCTAATCGCTGGCATTTTTAAAAATAGAGGGGCTTCTGTGCTGTGCCAGGAGAGAGGGTGTCAGCCTCTGAGCCCTTTGGCAGCGGTGCAAGGGCTCCCGCCGGCTCGGGCGGGCACTGGCACCTGGCCCAGGACAGCCGTCGCTGCCAAGAGCCGCGCTGCCACCCGCTCTTCGAGTGAGAACCCGACACCAGGGCAAAGCCCGGGACAGCTGCGGCAGTCACACACCAGCGCGCCATTTGGAGGCTTACAGAGAGGCACAAAAACGAGCCGTGCCTTAATATAACCTATTATAGCCAGCTAAACCATGCTTTGCAGGAGGAAATTGCATCTCCCACAATATATCCTAATGCTGTTGCTGCGTGGAGACAGTCCGAAGACACCACAAAATCTTTAAAAGGCATCAGACAAAATGAAACATTTTTCTTGTAGTGTCACAGTGATCCTGATTAGGGCTATAACGCACGAATGTGTGAGATGCAAGGTTTCTTAAACAGGGGCTGTTTATGCAAGCGTTTCCTTGCCATGCCTGCTGGGAATACAGCCTCGACAGGAAAACGACATTTGCAAACAAATGAGCAGAGAGACACCAGCAAGTTCTCATCTCGGAGGGAAATTAGCATTTTAATATTCTGTGCAGGGCTTTGCTAGGCGGCCAGGGCTCGTAGGTGCTGTGTAATAATGACACCAATAATTAATAATAAATCTGATGCTGAAATGCCACGGAGTTGGGGCTATATGCATCCATGGAATGTGACAGGGGTGCAGGATAGGAGCTGTTCTTGTGGCAGATACCTTCCTGAGAATATTTTACAAATGAGGACAGGAGACTCATGGCTAAAATTAAGGGATAAGAGGGGTGGCTGGTAAGAGAGCTGAGTGGCATGGAAGTAATGAAAAACTTTGATGCTGAGAGGAAGAAAGACAAAGGTATCATAGGCCTGATGCTGCTTCTGATGTTGCACTGGGACAGAGCATCCTTGAGTGGTGCTGGCCCAGGCTTTCCACCCCTTGTAAACTGCTGGTTCCATCTGGGCAGGGACAGTGATGACACAGTGCTTGTAGGATGGGCAGTAGGATAAACAAGGAGGGAGGCAGGGGGCAATGAAGTCCCTGCAGCTCTCTCAGTGGGACAGGGGGGATGGAGCCTGACCTGGGGAACAGCAGAAAGGATGGATGGAGCCACCACTAATGGCAGGCTGGGAGGAGCATGAAGAGAAGGCAGGATTTGTTGGCTGGCAGGTGCAACCTCTCTGTGCCTTGGGGGAAGTGGATGCTGCTGATCTGTGTCTGAGTGCCTGGTCTGGGGACTCACATTTCTCCTTCATAGCCTTGTACAGAGCTGGGAGGAGATGTTGTCGTGGCTCCTGGCTGGCCCAGCTCTACCGTCCATCACAAAATCTTGGAAAGAAGGGGTGCAAAAAATACGAAAACCATGTGGAATATTTACATGGAGAACCTCTCCTATGAGCAGCTGCTCCTGTGACTGGGTTGAGACCACCGGCTTAAGATCATGAAGGTTTGAAGACTCCCTGGCACAGGTTGTTGAACCTCCATCTGTCCCAGAACTGCAGGATCCAGGCTAACTGGGAGTGTTTTTCCCACCAGATGGCTTAAAGGGTTTTGTTCCCTAGCAAGCTGCTTGCAGGGATGCTCTGAGTGGTGGTTTTTCCCAGGCAAGGCACATCTCGCAACACGGCCGTATGCCGCATAGCCACAGTGAGGTGTTTCTGGCAGCATCTGATGCCGTGGCAATTAATTAACCATGGTGCCTCTTTAGCCCGAAGCTGCAATTTCACCACAGGCATTTCCCCATAACCTGCTCCTGATGTAATTTTTCTGTCAAATGTATCTGTTGCTCTCACTCTTTTTTTTTAATTTATTTTAAATTTTAATGACACCTTACTCTCTCCAGAGCCATTTGCCAGCTGCTGCAGTCAGCTATTCCCCACACATGCAGGAGAGGCTCAAATCAGGGCTTCATTTCACAGAAGGTGAGAAACGGAGAGGCTAGGGCTGCTGACAGGCATTGCTCCCTCCCAGGGTGCACTTGGAGCCCTGATTGCCCTTTTCCCTCCCTCCTGGGCCTAGCCAGCACAAACTCATCCTTATGGCTCTAGGCAGGAGCCTCTGGGAACTGACTGCTGTTCATTGTTTTATCTCCTATTTCTGTACATGCATTTAGGAGGTCTTTCTCTGAGGTCTGCCTGGGTGGCTTTTGCCTCTTTTATGGGACTTTAAAATTATTGTCTGATGGTTATTCTCTTCATTGGGTGAAATGCTTACAGCCTCTTGCTAAATCTGAACAGTTCCTCTCTAATTTGTGTTTCTGTCTTCTCAAACCTTAAAAAGAGAGAGAGAGAGAGAGAGATATTTTGAGTCCAAATTAGTTGTTTGGAAATTGTGCTTTGAGGGAAAAACATGCTGCTAATTGTGCAGTAGGGAAGGCTGGAACCCAACCAATAGCTATGTCCTCTCGCAGGGGGGATTTAAGTCAGGCCACTTTCTTC
The DNA here is from genome assembly GCA_013400735.1 of Pomatostomus ruficeps. Classification (NCBI taxonomy): domain Eukaryota; kingdom Metazoa; phylum Chordata; class Aves; order Passeriformes; family Timaliidae; genus Pomatostomus; species Pomatostomus ruficeps. The sequence goes on along the minus strand of VYZT01018278.1, from coordinate 186,768 downwards.
TCAGATGCCCATTTTCCTGGGCTACATGTACTGCTAGTGTAAAAGGGAGAACTAATTTTAGATCCCTGATTTCATAATAATATTATGGGCTAATATCAGTAATTGCCAAGAATGTTGTTGGCTCATAATGTGGAGTTTGGAATCAGGTGAGGAGGAAGCAGGGCAGCAGGTAAGATTACAGCCATGGACTTGAGAAGAGTTGGAGTTACTGAATGCCTTCTTTGCATCAGTCTTCACTGACAAGACCATCCCTCGGGAATCTCTGACCCAGGAGACCAAGGTAAAGGATGGTTGGAAGACTTTCCACTGGCCAAGGAGGATTGGGTTAGAGAACACCTAGGCAAACTTGACAATCATAAGTCCATGGGTCCTGATGGGATGCATCCATGAGTGCTGAGAGAGCTGGTGGACACCATAGTGAAGCCACTCATGATCATCTCTGAAAGGCTGGGGCGATCAGAGTGCCTGAGGACTAGGAGAAAGCAAATGTCATCCCAGTCTTCAAAAAGGGCAAGAACGAGTACCCAGGGAACTACTGTCCAGTCATCCTCACCGCAATCCCTGGAAAGGTGATGGAGAGTCTCATTCTGGAGGTCACCTCTATCCATATGGATGACAAGAAGCTGATCAGGAGTAGTCAGCATTAGTTCACTAAAGGTAAATCCTGCTTGACCAACCTGATTGCCTTCTTTGATGTGACAACCACCTGGGTGGATGAGGGAAGAGCAGTGAATACGGTCTACCTCAACTTCAGCAAGGCTTTCGACACTGTCTGTCACAACACCCTCAGAGGCATTCTCAGGAAGTGTGGCCTGGATGAGTGGACAATGAGGTGGATTGAGAACTGGCTGAACAGCAGATTCCAGAGGGTTGGAATCAGTGACACAGGGTCTGGTTGTAGGTCTGTCTCTAGTGGTGCCCCCAAGGGTCAATACTGGGCCCAGTATTGTTTAATTTATCCATAAATTACTTGGATGAAGGGGCAGATGCCTCCTCAGAAAGTTCGCTGATGACACAAATCTGGAGAGGCTGATACCCCAGGGTGCTGTGCAGCCCTTCATCAGGACTTCAACACGCTGGAAAGATAGGCAAAGAACTGTGTGAAATTCAACAAAGACAAATGCAGGGTTCTGCGCCTGGGGAGGAATAACCCCATGCACCAGCACAGGCTGGGGGCCGACCCACTGGAAAGCAGCTCTGCAGAGAAGGACCTGGGGGTCCTGGTGGATAACAAGTTGCCCATGAACCAGCGCTGTGTCCTTGTGGCCAAGAAGGCCAATGGGATCCTGGGGTGCATTAGGAAGAGCATTGTCAACAGGTCAAGGGAGGTGATCCTCCCCCACTGCTCAGCCCTGGTGAGGCACATCTGGAGTGCTGTGTCCAGTTCTGGGCTCCTCAGGACAAGGGTGATATAGAACTCCTGGAGCAGGTCCAGTGGAGGGTAACAAAGGTGATTAGGGATCTGGAATGTCTCTCTTACAAGGAAAGGCAGAGGGAGCTGGGCCTGTTCATCCTTGAGAAGAAACAACTGAGATGGACCCTCATCAATGTCTATCAGTATTTGCAGGGAGGATGCCAAGAGGATTGATCCAGTCTCTTCTTGGTGATGCCAAGCAATGGGACAAGAGGCAACGGACAGAAGATGGTGCACAGGAAGTTCCACCTGAACATGAGGAAAAGCTTTACTGTGCAGATGACCAAGAACTGGAACAGACTGCCGAGAGAGGTTGTGGAGTCTCCCTCACTGGAGACTCCACAGTCCAAGAACTGTCTGGACACAATCCTGTGCCTTGTGCTCTGGGATGACCCTGCTTGAGCAGAGAAGTTGTACCCTCTGTGGTCCCTTCCAACCTGACCCATTCTGTGATCCTGTAGAATCTTAATGCCTCACGCAAACTACCAAACTGAGCCTAACCTCTCGAGATTTGAGTTGCACCCTGCCCTCCCTACCAGGAGGTGTCCAGAGGTTTGGCATCTACTCTTGCCCTTCACTGGCCATGAGCCAGACAATTCCCAAGCCATGAAATCCTGTACAGGCTGGTGGTACTGAAGCCACAACCTGGAACACATATGAAGTGGATCTAGGCTAAACAAGGATGAGCTGATGAGACTGCAAAGTAATTTCTTCAGGCAATGGAGATGGGAACAGCCAAAAAATGGCTCACAGCTAAATGGGTGAGAGTGTGTTAGCAATGGTTTTAGGGCAGGCAAAATGATCACATATGTAACCCACACAGCTTCTAAGAAAGGAAGATCAGGCCTGTAATTGGAGCAATAAAAGGGAAAGATCTGCTGTGGTCCATATTTTTTCAGTTATTCCTAGCATGCCTGTGAGGCGTCGGGCCGGCCATGCGGCTTAGTGTTAGGCAGGGCTTTCTTATCCTGCCACCCCTTGCCTGTGCTTGGGACCACATCATTCACAACCACATCAGCCTTGTCCCAAAGTAAATGATATTGCAATAAATCAGGAATGACAAAAATATTGCAGTTCTATTTTCAAGCAGCATTTTGTCAGATTTGTTCTATTTTTTTCTTTGTGATCAGGTCAGTTCTTGCACAAGTGCAGCTCTGAAGGCAATTTGTAAGAGCTTGAACTGTAAGAGCACATTTTCCACAGAGCACGGTGTAGATCAGTGACTTACACTGCTCTGCAGATCAGCGCTTTACACTATTTTTTGTCTGCAGTGGGAAGAAAACTCTGTAAAATAAAGGGAGCTTTTCATGAGAAAGTGATTGCCAAACACCTCCAGGATTTTGCTTTGTCAGAGATGAGGAGAATGCTATTTGCATTCTCAGAGATAAATACATTTTCTTCATCTCACTGATGCCCAGACCATGCAGATTCCATGAAGAGCTCTGCCTTGAGTGCTCCTCTTATGTGCCCATTTACACATACACAAAGGATCACACTAAGAAGCGATACAGTTGAAGTTGCAGTTTTTTCAGCTCTGTAAATCTAGCCAGGATTCCCGAGTGAGGTTTGAAATATTAGATGGACTTCAAAAATCAGCATCTGCACAAGCAGGAGGTTGTCTGTTGTCTGACTTTCACATTTATTTTTATTTTTTAATCTCTTCTCAAACAGGCTGTCGTGCTGCCTCCCTGACTCTCCAGTGCACGCATGCATCTCGGATGGAGATAAAGTGTCACCATCTACTGGCGGCTGCAAGGATAACGGCAGAAAATTTTAGAAGGTATTGGTGCTTTTGCCAGGTACCCACCTGAGAGGATGCAGAGAGCCCTGCTCCGGGGACAGGGAAGGTGGCTTACAGCCTCCTTGGCTGCATTAGAGCAGCTCAAGTCTGGCAGGTAATTTCTCAGTCCCCCTTGCTGTGGTTGTACCTGCCTATTGGTCCTGTGTGCAGGAAAGGTTTATACTCCTGGCGCTGTTTTCCCTGGATGTGCATGACATATGATGGGCTGAAGCAGTTGTGGCTTCACTGCCTGGAAATAAGAACTGAAGGCTGAGTCCATGAACCATGCTGCCCCAGGGAGAGCCAGTCCTTCCCCACAGGAGGTGGGCTCAAGTCTCAGGGCTGGAAAGGGCTCCAGCCAGCTGGACACCTTCCAGGCTGTCAAAGCCAGGTGTCAAGTGTAGAAAAGATCCTGTTTTTGCTATGCTCTTTGCAGCAAAGTAACCAATGAGCCCAGAGCAGGGGTGTGTGAAGGTAGGAAGATGCTGCTTGCTGCTCTGATTCAAATGTGTTGATAGGTTGTTGAGATCATCCAGGGATATTGCAAGCTGTGGGAAACAGGGAGGGGGTGGGGGTCACCTCCTAGTGTCAGGGAGGGTGCTCCACAGCCCACAGTTTTGCTGCTGTTCTTGCCTAAATAGTGGAGGGAAGCACAGCCACGGCTTGTTTTGTGCTCCCCAGCAGAGACAAAAGGTCCCACAGCACAAGCACAGCCCTTACCAGGTGAAGGCATGGGTGAGCATAGAGGGAACACTGCTGGGAACGGGATGTTCTTTGCTCAAGGGTCCCCATAGCTATAGAGTCCCATCCACAGGAGTCAGTGAGAGGCAGTGGTGCACAGGCAGAGGTGCTGAGCTGAACCTGTGGCATAGGCATGCTTGTGTTGAGCTCAGAGAGTTGAGCCCATGGAGCTGACCACCAGCAGCAGGCAATGGATCACCCACACCCACCTGGGATAGCTTCCCCTGAGAGCTGCTCACAAGTCCTAGTCTGTCTCTGGCCAGTGCTAACCAGCTCCTTCAGGATCTGAGGGAGATGGAGCAGAGGAGAAAGGGAGATGATGGGAGAAAACAGAGTGAAGGGGTATCAGAAGGCAGATGGGAAACAGAGGAGAGCACCCAAGGATTTCATGGGGGATCTACTTCAGTACTAGCAGCTCTTGCTCCATTCCCTCAAAATACTTGCGTGACTTTTGTCCTTCCAATAAAACCTTGCCTTTGGTTCACATGCAGAGCATGTCAAGGTGGCAGCCCCCCCTGGAGATTACAGTACAATGGACATGGCTTTATTCCCTCTATGGTCATTCATTCCCCACTTGCTGGATGGGGTTTGAAGCTGGGGCCAGGTTTTGTGTTGCTGCAGCTGCCAGCATCCAGGTTTTAACATGGATACAGTCTCTGCTGAGACAGCAGGATAGAAACAGTCTGCACATACATTTGTGCCTCTTGTCAGTAAAGGTGCTGACACAGGAGATGTGCCTCTTCTTCCCAAGCTACTTGGACCTGTTATGTTGAATATTCCTAAGGGGAATTCCTACTAACAGCAGCACTTAGCAGATGGATCATGTGGACTTCTTGAATAGATACCATGATGTGCCACTAAATCTTGACTTTGCTTCTGATTGCCAGTTAAAAGGCAATCAGAGGGAAGAGAGATTAAGAGCCACCCCATCTTTAGTTAAGTTTTTTCTTGCTGAGGACATTATGAATTCTCTTTAAGCACCATCATCCCCCCCTGCATTTGCAAAAGGCCACCATAAAGCTAGGAGAAACACCTCTGGGTTTCAAGAAAACACTGTTCAGGATGAGCCTCTCTGTCCATCCATCACTGCTGTTTCCCTCTCTTCAATCTACCGTTCATGACATTTGCAATGTGCCACAGCAATCACAGCCCACATCCCTGCACAAGCAATGCCTGCTGCTCACTCCCATGCCTGTTGCCAATGGAGCAACTGCTGAGTTAGGAGTTGTGCTGGGAGCCTCCTCTGACACTGTCACAAGGCATTTTAATATTTTGGTCTTGTTCCACCTAGCTACAAAACTCCAGTACATCAGATTTTCTATGGAAGGGACTGCAACCTTGGCACTGGAGAAAGCAACAAGTCTCATATCCTGGGAACTTTGGACCTCTCGGCTCCTGAGAAGCTGAAAACAGAGCAACTTGTGTTGCTAGTAGATGACTCCTTGTTAGGCAGCTAGGGAATGGTGCTGAGGGACTGCTTAGGACAAGTGTGGGCTCTTCTGAAACTTTGCCAAAGTCATAGCCTTTTCACAAAATATTTCAACATCACTGAATTGGCGAATTCTAATGAAAAAAAATATTTCAGCTCATTTTTCTTTGCCAGGGAAGAGACCCAGCTTGTTGGAACAAGCACTTTGGTAACATATCCAAAGCCACAGATTTTCTTTTTTCTTGGTCCCCCCTATCTTCTCCATGTATGCTTCAAATCAATCATAGCTTGATGTTTCTCAAACAAATAGAAGAAAATACAGAGCCTTACTATTTTACTTCTTTCAGTTCACAACTCTTTCCCTGTTTTTTTCCATCTTAATTGAAGTAGTGTTGTAGGATGACAGATCTGATTTTTCCATCTACACAAGTTTATGTCAGGAGTAATTGTCCCGGGATGATTTTTGTTTGTATATTGGGGAATCTCAGTGAAGCAGGTGATGTACAGTAAGCATACAAAATCACTCCTGTAGTTTCCTGAATTACTGCATTTTGAGCTGTCAAAACACTGAGTGGTTTGATTTGGTATTAAAACCAAATACTTATGTTGAGGCTTGAGTGTTTTAATAATGCCCTTTGGAAAACTCAGCTGTGTGGCCTGTGTGATTTGTTCTAAACAGAAACTATATTTAGTACCTCAAAATAATTGTCTTGAGAGGACTGGAAGTCCTCAAGCCTGTGCAGTCTTGGTGCAGCCCTCTCAAGGCAGCCAAACAAATTCAAAAGTAACAGGAGCAGCATCCTGAATAATCACTGCTTTCTGCTTGAAATCTCACACAGGCCAGCATGATAGGGTGTAGGAGGAATACTAAACAAACTGTTAATCCCAAAGACTTGGCAAGAACTTGCTGAGCATACCTGCCTCACTGCGGTTTTACAGCATATAGCAGGCATCAGCAAATCCAGTAAAGGAATAAACTGGGTCAGCTGGGAGTAAAGCAACTGGGGAAAAAACAGCGGTGTAATCTAGGTCATTTCCACTGCAAGACTGAAGAACTGAATGTATCAAAGTGAAAGCAAAGCTGCTGAAATGCCTTGGACAGGATATTGGCTTCTCTAGCACCTCACCAAAATTCATGTTGTACTTTCACATTTATCTAAAGCACACAGGAACCCCCAAATCTGGAACAGTCACACGGGCCAATTTCAGAAGTGAAAAGGAGGGAGAGCTTCAGCTGGTATCAGGTTAAGCTAGTAGTGGTTGATGATAGCTCCTTTAAGTGAGGGGAGGCACAGGAAATGCAAAGGGTTTTTAGTGCAGGGTGTGTGCTACAGAGTGTGAAATGCCATCTGTTGTGGGATTCTCTACCCAGATATGAATTATCTCATACTGGAAATCAAACAGTGACAGTTAAGTGCATAATAGCCAAAATTGCTGGTGAATTTTGCTCAAATGATTTTACAAACTATGTAATTTTTCTTGCCTCTGTTGTCTAGGAGTGGCGGTGTGCCTGCAAGGAGAGACAAGACCATCTCTTGGTAGGGCTTCTCCTGGAAGGTCCTTGCTGTAGTGTTATCCCTCTATGCTGCTTGGCTTTGGCTTTATCTTCACCCACTTCCATTTCCCTTGCTCTGCTTTTGTGTGGAAAAACCCATCTTGAGTACTGCTTGATGAGAGTGGCTTCTCCATACCTTTTAAGAAACAATGGACATGGCCACAGGACTTGGCACAAGGTTTTCTATGAGGTTGTAGAATTCAACAAGGTTGTAGAATTAGAGTTTGGATTTGCTTTCTTGCCATTTGTGGATTTCACCTGGCTCAGCTTGGCAGCAATATATTTAAAGTGTTTATAGTGTAGCCAATATCAGCCTGGGGTTGGGCTTCTTGAGTGTGGGATGCTTGCATATATCTTTGGAAATTCAGCCTCCTTTTTCTTTGACTCTTCATAGCCTAAATGCAAGCAGTCCAGTGAATGCAAATTCACCCGTGGCATTTTGTATTCCTAAATGGTATGCAGAATAATTGTGCTTCTATAACTGTGTGTGGCAATAGTTTTTTAATCTGTTGGCACAGTTGTCTAAAATTGTTGCCTTCAAACAAGAATTTTTGGTGAAAGTATCTGACAATACCTGGCTGCATATCCACATACAGCCTCCCTCTGATTTTTGTGAAACACACACAAAATGCATCTCTCAATTTTGGTACTTTTCTTGCATTAAAGAAGTAACTTTTTATCAAAAAGTTCAGCTACTCTTCATTGCTCTTTACCATATGTTAAAGTCACATTACATTAGAAAATTAGTAGCTCCCATTGATGCATGGTCTGCTTTATTAGCCAGGGTGTTATTTTGCAGTGTACAGTGCACACAGTATTCATTCCAGATCCCTGAGGTTCTTGCTCTTGGCGTCCTTCCTGCTCTGAAATCTGTGCTGCCACTTCCTCATTGCTGAGACCACCAACAGACAGGATCTGGTAGTCGAAACGCAGGGGTTTAAGATACTTCTGGCACTCAGGTCCAGCCCATGTTTCTGCCAACACAGAGAGGGCCAAATAATATGAAATCTGAACCTCATCCAAGCTATTTCACAGACCATATATTTGCTGAGACGTCAGGCAGAGGGTATGGAGCAGACACCTGGTACTGGTATCTTCTTCAGTCACTTCATCTAAATCTGTCAGGTCTGTGTCCTTGGTTAAGCTAACATGATGTACTGCTGGTTTTTCTGCACTGTTAAGGAGCCACAATGCTTTTCTGTGAGGTTCCAAAGAAACTCCAGTTTTCAAAAAGAGCTCCAAACATTGGCATGGCAGCAGCAAAAGGAACTCAGTAATTGCCAGCATGGTTTTACTAATCAACTGCAAAAAAAATTTCACCTCATCAGTTTTCTCTCTGAATGTATTTGTAGGTTAGAAGGCACTTCTTGCATGTCTGATCATTTGTGTAATGAAAGATATAGACTTTCAACTTGGTTTATTATAACTCATTTGATAAATATTTCTGTGTATGAGAATATCTCTATATAAGTGAATAGATATCTATCTACAGAAGAGAAAAACATCTAATTTCATGATGTTTAGAAAATTTCAAGGAGTGGAGAATACATCAGTTCCTTTGGTTGATGGTTTCAGTAATTATTTACCATTTCTGCTATAGCCATGTGCCACAATGCTGTCGGTGGGGGCACTGGGTGTCCACTCGCGGTTCCGGGGGCTGCCAGGCTGCTCCGAAGGCATGGGAGGGCTGGCAAAGTTCCTGCAAGGTTTCACCCAACCCACCAATGGTACAGGTGCACCGAAGAAGGAGAGACAAGGCAGAGGGGCTTTCCCAGATGGTTTATTTGGCACTGGGATTGTGCTGGGGAAGCGCTGGCACAGCGNGGAGGGGGGGAGGGGAGATAGCAGAGCCTGGCCATGAGATAAACTGAAACTGGCCAGAGCACACTGCAACAGCCGTGGACCTTGTTTCTTATTTTAGTGAATCTGGCTTAAACCTTCAGCTTCTAATTTATATTATCACTGTCTCTGCTGGTGTATAGGGCCACTTGGTTATTGAATTTTTTCCTTATTCATGTTCTAATGCAACATAAATTCTGGTCACTTCTTTGTTTTCCTTCTAACAAGATTACAAAATTGAACTGTGAGCTCCTTTCACCCTCCTTGAACCATTTTCTTATCTATATATTTTGGTAGGAAAGGTACTAAAGATCAAAATATAACCAGTATAAAACACAGGGTATTTTAAATTATACATATTCTAAAGAGGCCTTCTCAGTTCCCCAACTAAATACAGACTGGCAGAGAGTAATTTGGTAACCCTGCTGACACTGCTGTTGCAGTCAATGCTGCTGTTTTAGGAGGTCTCTAGGGAGTTCACAGGGCCACACTGTCACTTTGCTGGTCACATTAGTGTCCAGGAAGTTGTGGTGAAAACCTTAGAGCAGACAGAGCTGAGAGAACATTTACCACCAAGCCTGTGTCGGCTGGTGTGCTGCGTCCTGGTGAATGTGGGATCACTAGTAATACAGGAAGGGAGGAAATCTGCTAAGGGAATAATGATGGAACCATGGAAAGGTTTGGATTGGAAGGAAGCTTGAAGATCACCTTCCACTAGATCAGGTTGCTCAGAGTCCCATTCAGCCTGGCCTTGAACACTGCCAGGGATGGGGCATCCACAGCTTCTCTGGGCAACCTGCACCAGTGCCTCACCACCCTCACAGTGAAGAATTTCTTCCTTATACCTAATCTAAATCTGCCCTCTTTCATAGTCATTAAATAAAAATCAAATATGGGATTTTGAGTGTACTGTGTTATGTTTAATTACAACACTCTCTTATTAATTTCTCTCTAAGTTTATCCTAAAATGTATTTTTACAACACCTATCAGATTTCTCTGTCTTTCATAAGGCATTCCTGAAGAACTCTGCTGTGAAGATATCATAAAATTTAGTTTCTACTTTCCCTAGAAGGCAAACTCTATGTATATGCCCTGTAGATGCAGTCCAAAACGGAAACAATATTCAGATAAATTCTCATTGCCATCTTCCTTATAGACTAATGGGCTTCTGTTACCCCAGAGAGCTGAGACGGAGTAATGACCTTTCATTGTTTTCCTGAACACCCATCTTGCTTTTCTGAGTTTCTGTATGATTTTTAGATTATTCAAGGGGGATATTTATTCATGTTGGACCAGTAAAGAAAGTTTCTGTGGTGAAACACTCAGTTCATTTACATTCAACTCCTGTATGGCTGTAATAACTAATGACAAAAGCACACTGTGGAAGAAGAGCTCTTGAAAATGTGGAGCTCAAGTGGCCCACACTGAAGTATCATGGTTAGATGTATCCTTGTGGATGTCCACAGTACAGCTAGGAGATACTCTCAAGATCCTCTCTGGGCCTTCATTGCACTGAATACAAATCCTGCATGAGTTCTCTAGGGGAGCCTCTCATGATTATTCCAGAATCCTGTCCAGGAGACAGAGGAAGAAAAAACATAGCCAAAGCCATAGTGAATGACTTCGGGCTGCTGCCACTGCCTCGTGCCTGCCTGGCCTGCTTTGAGCAGCAGCAGGGAGGAAAACAAGGTAGACTGAGCATATTTGTATCACTCTCCCATCAACCTTGCTACGGCTCTGGTTCTTTCCGACTGATGAGACAATGCTTGGACTCATGAGAAGTCAGGGAATGGCAGAGTTCCTTCCTTGTAGTTCAGAAGACTCTCGAAAGTTTTTCTTAGCTGGGTGCATGTGCTGCTTTACTTTATCAACCTGCTTCCTACACTGCTGGCCGTGTTTGTAAGTCTGTTAGATGTAAAATGATGAACAAGCTACTGCAATGTAATTGCAAAACTTCCAAACTGCCAAAGTAAAACTCCTATAATGCCTTGGTTTACTTTCTAGCAGATAGAAGTAACATCTGCACTGCTGCCTAACTCTCTGTAAAGACAACTTTTCTGCAGGTGTTCTTCAACACCAGGAATTCAATGGCTGATGCACATTTATGAAAGTAAAACTTGTTTTGGGCTCACTCTCTAGAAGCTGTGTTTTCATTGATAAATACATTTGAAATGGGTCCTGAAGGTTTTTTACAGCAAGGGAACAGAAATTTCTAACTTCAAAACAGGAAGTGAGAGGTTACATTCAAGATGCGTTGTGGCTGATTTCAGTGAGGGTTCTTTTTCACTAGTATGATAAAAGCAGATATCAAGAGAGCACTCCTGGGTGGACTCTACCTGAAAGTCTGGGGTAGAGTGGGCAGTAGAATTCTTGCTTGGCACAACTGCAGTTCCTGCACTGCTCTTCATCTCTGGGCTACAGGCCTTGTCAAAAGGAGTGGGGAAACAGATGGGTCAGGAATTGGCTTTATGTAAGAAGTCATTATCTGTGTCCATTGGACAATGTTGGCAACACTGCCAGTTATCTGCCATCCACACCACTTTGGTGTTTCGGGTTCAGCTGCAGTGTGAAACTCAGTGTGCATGCATGGATGTATTAGAACCACATCACGGGCATGTTCCTCAAACACCTCTCATGTATTGGTGGCACTGTAAGCTGACTTAAAAAAGGGGAGACTATGAACAGCCCTTACCAGTAGTTGCTGGATTTTTCCTAGTGGGAATGTCAGACTGAAGGAGATTATTTCGTAAACCATCTCTTCTCCCATTACAAGTTGTAAAGTTCACTCCTTCCTCAAAGATTGTGCAGTATTAAATGTTTCTGTTGAACAACAGCCTGCTTGTGAGTGCCAGAAATGTGGTTAACTGAAGTTTTTTTGTGATGAACCGATGATTGCACATTCCACTTGCAGGATTAAAAGACCACTGACAAGTGTTTGTCTATTGTGAACACCCTTGGTGTTCCCACCTAAAGACATTATAGGAAAGGAATCACAACCTTGTTTCAGTTTTCCCTGAATAAATCCCTGATAAGCTCCTTAAAATTCTTAAGTAAGTGGAGCTTGGATGTGGATGGCCTCACCTTGACACATTTTAATTACAGGAATCTATCTTTTCTTCTTTGATGTTCCCTGTATTTTCTGTTGCACAAGAGTTTATCATGGAGCACAATCCTTTGGAAAGAGAGCTGTGTACTGCATGTGAACGGTACTGTGACTATTTCCACGTGCCTGGTGAAAAACAACTCAGTGAGGAATGATGGGGACTAAATGCACATTTACTTCATGTAGGATTGGTGTAACAGGATAGGAGAAAAGGCAGGCTTAAACCATGTTGTGCATCTTCTCAGGCTTGGAAGAAACAAGGCAAATCTCTGACCACCACAAGTTTAAGAGAGCAGACATTAAAGACATTTAATACATTAATAACCTTTAGAAATGCAGGCATGTGGGAGTTTGTTATTAACTTTAATAGGAGTGCGTGCAAATTTCTTTCCTTTACTCTGCTACGGACAGTAAAGTCATGATATTATCAAAGAGACAAGCATAGAAATGTGTACAAGAATGCCTACAAGAGAGTCCAAAGCGAAAAAACTGTTTATGGATCTTTTTAGGCCTAAAAAATGGGGCTGAAAGGGATTAGGTTTTCTCTTGTGCTTGACTTTTACACCAAAAATAGATATTCCCTACATACCATAATGTTGTTGAAAACTGATGAATTTACTTGTAGGAAGTAAGACGCTAAAACCAGGCACATGACCAGCAATGCAATATTTAACCAGAATGTTTACTATTCATTGGTGTTTGTTTATGCAAATAATTGTTTGACTAGTGCGGCTCTTTGAAGAAAGAAACACTTTGTTAAAGTACCTGTGCTGCATTCAAGCACATGCTATTTTAAACCTGAAAAACATTCTGTAGGGAAAAAAAACCAAACAAAACCAAACCGAAGCCCCCCAGGGTGATTAAATTTAATGCTGGTATTTATAAGGTAAAACTGAAGCAATTGAAAAATTCCTACCAAAAGAAAACAAGTCTATCCTTAGGCTTTTCGGCTTACATATCCTAAGAGAGTAACTGCAAAAAAGTCTAGATTCAGTGTTAAAAATGTCCTTTGCAGATGCACAGGGACATATGGGGAGCTTTGTCAGAAGCAGCAAAGCCTTCAGAGCTGATGAATGAGGTGAATGGCCTAACAACTCACTAGCTGCAAGGAGCAATCCTCTGCTGGACTTATTATTCAGGTTCCTGGTTGTGTAACTTACTGTTTGCTCATTTTGCTGGTGTGGTCAGTAGTCACTCAGAGCCAAGGAGCCTGACAAACATCTGCTTTTTCCAGGTCTATGCTGGAACAGATTGTCATCCAGAAGCCCCAACATCTGCTCTGTGCAGAGGAACAGTTGTGGTATTTGCTTGATGCCAGAGCCTCTTAAAGGCACATTTCCCTGCGAAGCAGTGAAGCCTGAGCATGGTAGCATAAGGGGTTGGGTCAGGTTTAGGAGACAGAATTCCAGGGATTTAACAGGGGTTTACCTCTCAGCTTTTTCTGTGCTTCCTAAAAAATGAAGTATGCAAGTAATAAGGTTGAGCTTATTTGGGGGTTTTTTTGCTGATTTGTTTTGGGTTTTGTTTTTTGCCTCCTGTGTTTTTCAATAGAGCAACCCAGAAAGAGATCATGCAATCTGCTGGAAAATGTGTCTTTCATCACAGAATCATAAAATAATTTAGGTGGGAAGGAGACTTTGGAGGGCATCTGGTCCACCTCTTTGCTCAGAGCAGGGAAAACCTGCAACTTGTATCTATCTGAGAAGGGAAATAAAGTTCTCTAGGAAAGAAAAGCCTTAATATGAGAGCTGCACCTGCAACAGTTTGGGGTTTTTGTTCCCTGTATCTTGCTTAATTCTCAGAGCCCAGTGTGACAGGGCTGCTAAAGTGTATCTGTTCCAACAAAACCCTCTGTTAAGTTAATTACAAAGGTCTTCTGTTGCAACTCGCTTTGCTAATCCTCAAACTACTTCAAATTGATTATCTTGGCCTACTACCGACCAGGCAGAAAAATAAGTCCAAATGTAATTGAGGCTTCATTACAGATTTGAGAACTAATGACGGTCAAACAGATATGGAACACATTACACATTTTACTTTCATTAAATGATAATTCTATTTTACATTGTGTGCTAAAACTTTGGGGGCGGGGGGAGGGAGGGGGAGGGTGATGTATCCAAATAGCAGTGCAGATTGTAAGGCTACTAAAAATGAAAACTGTTTTACTTTCCTTTAATTGAAAACGTTCATGTGAAATATGCAAGAGCCTATATATATTGGATTATGTGATTGTAACAGGAGGATTTAAGCACATAAATTCCTCCTTTAATTTTAACGTGAAAATCGTGAGCGGGATGAGGTGCTCGCTCAGCCCGGGAGCCAAAGCCCCACAGTGGCAACAAGGGGGCTGTGCCTGGCCCACGGCCGCCGCCAAGGGAGCTCCCGGATCCGGCTCTGGGGTCCGGCTCCCGGGGCGGCTCGGAGCGGCGGCCGTTGGGCGCGGCCGTTATTCCCGCCCGCTATTCCCGCCCGCCCATTCTCCTCGCGGGCGGGGCGCCGGGGCCGGGCGGGCGCCGGGGGCGGGCGGGCGACGGAGGGGACGGGACGGGACAGGATAGGATAGTGCCGTGCCTCTTCCCCGCGCCGCCGGGACAGCGACGCCGAGGCTCCCGGCTTGCAGCCGCCCCGCCATGGCTCTCAGCTCGGAGCGGCTCTTCGACTCCCTGGGACATTTTGGCAGGTACCGTTTCTGTCGCACCCGGACATCCCCGTGCGGGGACTGAGGGGCGCCCGCGCTGGCCGGGTGTCACCGCTATCCCCGGGGGGACCGCACCACGCACCGCCTCACGCAGCGCGCCCGGCATCGCGCAGGCTGCGGGGCGCTCACATCGACACGCACCGGCCGTCGCACCGACCCATGCGCGGGGACTGTCATACACACAGAGAAAGTGACACAGGCGCTTACGCACCCGCACCGCGGCGTATGAACTCGCACTAAACAGCCGGGTGCTGCTGCCTGTATTTGCCGCACTCTACAACGCCCCCGGCACACGCTTTTCCATCCACGTGCAGCACTCCACGCGTGTGCTCACTCACGCCGTGCACCGCATCTCTGCGTGTGCCGTGCTCCCAGCCGCTCACACATGGCCCCACAGACCTGTGGCACCACGTGCATCCCAGGCACCGTGCGCGCAGCCACATCCGTGGCCATGCGCTCCTAGACACCTAACACTCACACATTTCTTGCGCGTGTGAACACACACACACACACACACACACACACACAAACACACAGAGCCCCAGGGTCTGGAACAGCCTGTGCACTTCAGAGGAGACAGAAGGGTGCGAGCAGTATGCAGGGAGTACTGTGTGACACTCAGGAAGTTTCTGCTTAGGGGTACAGGACGGCTGGGTGCAAGAGATGACGCGTTTGTATTGAAGCTGGGTTTGCTGCCTGTGTTACGTGGATATGGAGTACAGGCATCTATCCTTATCAGCAAGGGTTTACCTGTATGACAAATGGTGTAGTGCATGGTGGAGAGTTTCCTTTGATGCGCTTTGTGGCAAGTTTCCTTTGATGTGCTATGTGTACAGAGGCCTGGGTTTGTTAGATGGATACACAGACATGGCATGTGTGTGGGTGTGTGCTTCTGTAGCTCTGGATGCAGAGCTGGTATATGAAGCTCTGCTTATAGTGGGTCATGGAGAAGAAATGTTAGGCAAGGAAATTAAGTTTTGGAGGATATGAATATTAAGGCTAATGGGCTCACATCCTCACAGTGAGCTCTCTCTCCTGCACTTCCGTGATGTGCTGATCATCATGGGGTTTGCAAGCACACGCTCCTCGGAGCAGATGGCTGGAATAGACCCGTGTGTCACAATTTGGCTGCGAGTTCAAGCTGTTGAATTGCAGTGTTGTGCTTTTTAGCTTGGTGACCAGTGAGCCAGCCTAACCCACAATGTTGATCTTCTCTCAGGGGCAGGCAGGAGCAGCACTTTGGACAAAGCCTGGGAGCTCCTTGTAATGATAGAAGTGCCTGAACTGCAGCAGGAGAGGCTCTTAATATCATATGCAAGCAGTAGTGGTGGGTATCAATATCCCTTTCAGATGGTTAGGATGGAAAGACATTTTCTTGCTTATCTGGCACCTATGTTTCAATTAGGTATTTGACTAAGTTGTGACTTACATATCTATCTAACAAAATCTCATTTGTTACCAGTTCTGGGTCAGCAAAAAAATACCTTGTTCTGTGTGAACTAGGAGAGAAATCCTAGCAATCAGTTGATTTTGCTGCTGCTGTTTTTCTTCTGTTTTGTGTGCTCTTTATGGAAAGCAGGCACTTGACACTGAATACTGAAATAACACTAAAATAGTTATTTTTAATTACTAGAGTAGTTTTCCTACTTGAGAACATTTGTCAATATTTTAGATAAAGTTTTCAAAACTGCTCTTTGCAATTTGAAAGGAGATCAATCCTACAGCAATAACCTCACATCTAGGGATCAGATTATTTGAGATGCAGTTCAACAGGAGATGCTTTAAGTTTAGGAGCTTTGAGATGAGATGCAGAATATCCTGTTAGTTTTTGGTTGTTTGAGATTTCAAAGACCACACTAGTTGTATAGTATAACAGCAAGTATAATAGCAGTTTATAGTGGATGGAGCTATTTAAAAATATTGTAAAAACTCTTTAATCCCTTGATAGTGTTAGATAAAGGATCGTATTTCATATGAAAAGTTGTTCATAACTGTAACCATGAAGTTAGTTCTGTTCAGTTTGCAGCATCATGTCACTGACAGATAATCAATCATTCATTTCTTCAGTTCAAGGAATTCCCATAAGGCCCATATAACCTATGGACTATATATAGATTCTGTAGATTTGACACAGTCAGACTCTGAGCAGTCCAAGCATGACTGTTAGTATTTTGAGACTGTTTTGATTTTCTTAAAATCTAACAGATGCAGTAGAGAATGAGAAGCTGTTCATACATAAATAAGGAGATAGTATGTATGCATTTTATAAATATGTAATATATAATATATAGCTATATAGATGTTATTAATATACAGATAATATATATACATTTCACTTTGATTAAGATTGTGAATTTTACAGAATTGACATTCACATGGATGCTGACAATATTTTGCTTTCCATTTGGACTCCCTTTGACAAATCTCAGTGATGCCATTGTTCTTAGTAGGGTCTTGAGACATGCATGAACAACCATAAAAATGTAATGGCTTCTGTAGCCTGTGCCGTTAAAGGACGACTTTATGCCTCTGTTTGAATTTGGGCATGGGTTGCATCTGTGGCCTATAAATTCAAGAAGGTTGTTTTAAACATTGTTCTTGAGTCTGTGTGTAGAGCATGATGTCACTGGTCACTACTGCAGAGACTGGATGACAGACAGATAGTGCTGTCTGGCTCAGATGGCCTCAGCACCAAAGGGTTGCCAAGCCTTAGAGTTCCCAATTTACCTGCAGTGAACTGCACCCTTCTGCCAGGCCGCAGATCCTGCCAGACTGCACCTATGGGCCCTTCCTCTCAGTCTCCTGCCTCAGCCCCTCTCTGCCCACCCACTGCAACTCCAAAAACCCTCTCAGGGGCCCATCAGGTGAAGTCAGGTGCAGCCAGACACTGGCAAGCCCCGTGCTGGGAAAGGGGAGACATGACCAATTGGCATAATGTTGGTGGTAAAGTGTGTGCATAGTGGGTAGGTGAGCCTTAGAAGCTGTCTGGCTGGCTCACACTGCCTGCACATCTAATTCCCAGGTAAACTAAAGGACTTTTAATAACTTCAGTGACTTTAAGCTACCAGCGGGACACAAAAGTTAGATATGTGGCTGCTGGTAGAGAAACAGGCTGTGTGTTCTGTCGCTCTGCTCTGCACCATGGCAGTGTGCTGAGTGGAGACATGATCTAATCAGGAACAGCTGTCTAGAGAGAGATCTGGTGGGGTACCCCTTATGGTAAGTGTGGATGAGTGTAAGGATTTGATTTCCCAGCTGGAACGTCTGGTAGCTATGAGATGCAGCGTACATGGTATGCAGCGTTTTCCTTGTGATTAACAGTTTTCAAATCTTGGCTTATACTTTAGCTAAAAGCAGGTGGTGAAAATTGTCAGGGAGAGAGGGGAAGACTGGGTATCACTGACACTATTTCCAGACTTTGTAAAGAAGTATTTCCAGAATCTTTTGAAATATTGCCTTTTCTTCTGAAATATTCTGTCTTTTCAAAGTTGAGTAAGTTACCTGGATTTTCAAATGTTGGTTTTATAAATAATTCATTTTACTAGCAGCTGGGTTATCTAATAAATTAAAAATTACTGCTATTTATCTTTACTGAGATGTTTAGGTATTTATTCAGGTTTTGACATCTTTGCACTGTTGTCTTCTATGAACGTTTTGCCTGGTCAGTGGAGTTGCTACAGTTTGGACTTTAGGAGCAAGCAAACCAAAGATTAGCAATGGCTGCTGTGAGGAGGAGGGAAGCAGGATAAGCTGCCTGTTTGGATAGAACAGTCACCTATTGCAGCCAACCATGGGGTTTAGTAGACAGTAATACACTTACCAACAGTTTCAACATTTTCCCTTAATTACCCTGGAGCTTTTCTAGTGCTTATAAATATATGAGGCACTCTGCTTAGCTCAAAAACTTGCTTGACCTTTGTAGAAATTCTCTGTAGTGGACTTCTACAGTTCAGGCACTGCTGCTCAGTGCCATAGTAGCAATATTTAAGTGGCCAGTGCTAACACTGTTTCTCTTCTCCCCACTTTGCCGAGCTCTTGGTTCACTTCTAAATCTCTTCACCAAACAGTCTGTCTTCTTTTCACGTCTCGGAACTTTTCCAAGCTCCTCTTTTCATGCTGTTGCCCTTATCTTCTCTCTTGTTTCACAGCTCACAGCTCTTGTGATCAGATTACATCTGCAAATTGTACTGTGTACATGTTACTTCCAGAAATTCTTGGTCTGTATCAAATAACGAGGAGTCCCAAGTATCTCAAAGACGGTGCTCACCACTTCTTTTCACAAAAAAACAAACCAAAACAAACACTTTCAGCAATGATTTTTCAAACTCATGTATTTTGCAGATACCTTGAAAGGTTTTTTCCCAAAAAATTTGCATCTTTGAAGTGGAGAAGTGTGCTTGTTAGACATGGAAAGAAATTGGTTTTTCTTTTTCAAGTTAGTATGGAGAAGCAGGCTATTGTATTCAGCATTTCAACAGATGAGTTCTAATTTTAAAAATGGAAGCATTACAAGATTTTTGTCAAATACTAAAACATTTAATATTTAGTACATCCTACGCAAAATTACTATTTTTAAACAATATAATGTGAATTTCTGTTTAAGCTTTGAGTAGTTTGCTGAAGATGAACAGAGTGCTGTAGTTTGGAGATTGTTTTCAAAAACATCCTTCTTTTCCCTCATATGCTACCTTATACAGTGGAAAAGTTTATTGCAACATTATCTGTCATTCAGTTTTCAAAATGTACCAGTGGACAGCTGTTTGTATTTACTGGAATGTGCCAGACAGAAGAATCTCAAATCTAAGTCCTCCTTTGGCTCCTAGTCAGGGGTTGTGTTTGACAGAAATGTTTGATAAGTTCTTACAACTATGCTATGTTATAATAACTGAGTCAGCCTGTGCTCGTTTCAGATGTGCTATAGGATAAAATGGGGGACTTGGCTGCATTTCTTATTTTCCCCCTTTTTTGGGGGGGTGTGTTTGTGTGGATATTTTGCAAATGGTACTTAATCCTGTTGGTTGAAAGGCATCATAATAGCCTTGGAGAAACGAGACAGCCCATGTATTTTCAGAGAGCTAACTCTAGCAGCTTAAACAAAGGCCTTATTATCTATGCCTGACTAGGCAAAAGTGGAAATATTCTCAAGACTCAGAGCCAAAGCTGGGTACTGGCAAGTGCTCTGGGATAATGGTGGCAATGCACCAGGAGCGTGGTCTGCGAGATGTACAAACAGCATTCGCTGGGATCCAGGTCATGCTGGAGGCAGTCTAAAGCAAGATCTGCACAGACAGAAGTGCTCTGCCACAGAACATGCCGGCATCCTCACCCAGGTGCCTACCTGTTTCTGGCTCGAAAAAGTAGATTACAATAATAGGAAAATGATTAAATAAAAAGCAGGATGAAATTGCACCTCTACTATCCATTACTTCTCTAAGGCTAGAACCTGCAATGTGAACAACACTGAAACTTCAAGCCTGTAAATCAATTATGATTTGTAAACCAGACTGCTGAGATTCACCTCTGAAATGTTGCCAATCCCCCAGGGTGGCTTCTAAACCAAGTTGTAGCATAGACACAGCTATGGCAGCATAAGGCAGTTATCACACACGTCAAGGAGCTGATGATCAGCTGTTTCATCCTGAATGAAAATGAAATATGTAAGGCACTGGACAGTGTGTTCCCTGTAATACAATGCCTGGGACTGGGATACCATTCCTATAAAAGCTCTGTCAGTAATTTTCTCATAATAGTAATGATTTTCAGCAGTACTAAGATATCTCAAAGCTGGAAGGCAATTTTTATTAAGGGCCTTACTCATGGAAATTTTGACCAATTTATTGCAGGAATTAAAATAATGCAAGTAATCACTGCTAAATTTAGGGAATTTTTCAGAGGTCCCAGAAGCCTTTAACACATTCTGTGACATTTTCTGTGCCTCCATTTTGCTATAAATAGCAAGGATGGTACTGAGATACATACACTACTGACATTTTGTTTAAGGTAGCTTGAGGTACAAAGCTGTAGCAGCTGAGCAAGAACATGAGATTCTCCACTTTTCAGAAATACAGGAAAAATAGCAAGCCAGAGAAGATACCAGCTGAGGTAGCTATATCTTGGTTACAATGGCAAGACTGGAAAAAGTGTGATGACAAACTCTAGAAGACAGAGATTTACAAGTACTAATACTGATGGTTGATCTGTCAAATTGTCCATACACTTGGAGATAAATCTTAGCTGTCTTTGGAAAATACTGAAACTGCTTAGAGAGTGAATGTGTACCTTAATATGGTACATTGATGGCCAAACTATTGTGCTCACCTCAAGCAGAGCAGATGTTATTTGAAAACCACATGTGGTGAAAAGATGATTTGAGGAATCTAGAAGCACCATCTGTTGGATCATAGACTGAACCCTTTCCTCAAGAAAATGTTTTCCTTAAGAGGTGAAGTTTGGTTTCCTCTTCCTGTTATCTGAGGCATTACTGTTAGGAAATGGCAGCAGTGGTGCTGAGGCAGGAATACAGGATGAGCCTTGGAGAATAGATGGAAAAGGCCAATAAGGCAGTAAGAAGTAGAAAAGAAGTGCTGAAAAGGTGCTTCAAAGAACTGGAAATAATTTGCTGCTCTATAAAGAGCAATCAGCACCACACTTTGGAGTTCAGTACCATATAAATTAGTTATATCCACGATGGACTGAACTTCTCCAGCCATATTGTGACTTCTTTCTCTTCTCTAAGTTGTGAAAGAGATATGGAAGCATCTAAGTTCCTACCTGATACCTCTATAAATTTCTGTTCTAGCTGTGTGGGGAAATCGGCCGTCCAAGTCAAGGCCTTAGTGAGCTCATCTCAGTATCTTTACAGGCCTGTAGTATAAACTTCAGACATCTCTGTTAGATCACCTTGTCCAGAGGGAGAATTGGACCATTAAGGGCATAATCCATCTGTCTTGTTTTCAATATGTGGTTTAGGACAAGATAAATCCTAGATTTGTCTGTGGTTCCTTATCAAGTGGAGAGGGGATCTAGAGAAATAATAGAGATGTATATGGATTGCATATTGTATACATTATATTGCATCAAAGTGTACAGTAAGCATGGTGAAATTATACTGATGATATCACATTTCATTTAAATAATTTATATTTATGTATCATATTCCAGAACAAATTGTTGTTTGATCTTTTTTCCTGTGTTTTTAGAACTGGTGTGTCTCAGCAGAACTGGGAATACCATAAAGTTGCTACAGCTCCACCTTTCTGAGAGAGATAATTCATGTTAGTTCCAGGTTCAGAGCAACTGGGACCTCATCTCATTTACAGCTGTATTTTAGGCTCCTCGGAGAACTGTCATCCTTTGTAGATCAGTGTAGGCAACCTCAGTTCTATCTCACTCATTGGGAATAGAGGGGGTAATTAGTACAAAAGTAGATTTATGTAGAACAATCCTGACTGATCTGAGCAGAATTCATCTTCTTTATTCTCATGCAGAATGGGACCTCTAAAATGCTTATAAATATTAATGTGAAGTTGGAATATAGCATTATTCCAGATCATACCCTTGTATGAGATATCATAAGAGAAACACTCAAGGAAAGAACCTGGCAGTACTGTGGAAATAAAGAACGGGTTATGCATTTGCAGGAAGAGGAACAGTTTGGAGGGAAGATGAGCAATGAACCTGCAAAAGAAGCTGAAAGTCCTTTTGTGCCGCGATGCCGCCGGTAGAGGCACTGGGCTCCCGTCCGCAGTTCCAGGGGCTGGCCAGGCTGCTTCGGGGCATGGGAGGGCTGGTGAAGGTCCTGTATGGGTTTCACCCAACCCACCGATGTTCCAGGCGCACCGAGGAAGGAGAGACAAAGCGGAGGGGCTTCCCAGATGGTTTATTTGGCACCGGGGTTGTGCCAGAGAAGCACTGGCACAGCGTGTTACAGTTACATATACACTAACAGGAGGGGGAGGGTGAGGATATAAACGTCCTATGAGGCNAACTTAGCCATAGCACACCGCAACACTTTTGTGCTCAGTAACCATCTTTTCTGTGGGTTTAGAGAAAACTTGCCTTGTCTTGGAGAAGATATCCTGTCAGAGGTACTAACCTGAGCCCTCCCAAGAGCTGTTGAATGAGTGGTGGGTCATCAGTGCTCTCCTGAAGAAAGGAGATACATTTTACTCCTCTTAGATGTCCTAACTGGGTTTTAACAAAGCCTGTAGAAGACTCTGTTAAAGATTCAAGCTACTCTGTAACAGAGAGGAAGAAGAGCTGTTCCTGTGGGGGCTATTTTATTTCTCATGTAGAACATAGCTGCTAAACATGGGTGTACTTAAATAATTCCAGAAGCTAAGCCATGTCTAATAGAAGAAAGTACTTTGACCAATAGCAGACTGCATTACATTGAATCCCTTTCTTCAAGTTGTAGAGCTATAGGATTGCTAGTGTGGGATTCCATATAGGTAGGATTGCAACTGGCAGTATTCTCTTCAACAGAAAAGAATCTGTGCCTGACACTGAGTTGTCTTTTCTGCAGTGATGCTTTGATTTACATGTTGACTTTCTCCCAGATTTTAGAAGACAGCATTATCTGACACTTAATTCCCTTAGTGTAACATCTTGTTAAGTGGTATTCTTTTTAGTGAAGTATTAATAAAAGGTAATAAGGCAAAGGTTTCTACTTTAGCTTTTCTGTTTTGTTTTTGATAAAGAGTCACTATGGTGAATGTCAGAATTAACAAAGAACATTGTAAGAGTTGCAAATGGAGCCAGGGAGAATAAAATGACACATTATCTAGTTAAAACTGCTTAATGCAGCCCATAGAAATAGATCAAATAATCTTAATTATATTCTAGTCTGCAAAAGTAATGCTATGGATAAAATCACTGCTTCATATTAAGGAAGATTGACAGAACAGAGAAACCCAAAATTCCATTATATTTTTATCAGGTATTTACAGAAATGATTTAAACATACTTTGATCCATGGTGTTAATATTCCATATTACTTCTAACTGAAAACTCAGAAGATACTCATGTACAGGAACAGTTATAAACATTTCCTAGAAAAGTGATGTCCTGTGTTCTTAAATTAATTAAACAGATTTCTCACTTGTTTTAAATTTTTCCATGAGAACTTTCAAAAATCTGTAAGAATGAGTAATTTTACAATCACTTTCAAGGCAGCAAGGAATTAAATTTCAAATATAGAAATTTGAAACCTTGGGTAGTATGCTTAAAAATATGTGGTGTGGCGTGAAGAGAATTTATGTAGAATTCAGATTGAAAATGAGCTGTCTGTATCCAAATCTTCTTAGGTGTGACTATAAATAGGAAAAAACAACAACAAAAGAGTTATTAAAAGGCATAATAGAATTATGACAACTGTAAGGCTTAATTACTTTGTGAATTAATCTTTACAGAATAGATTGCTCCATTGCTGCAGAATAGGCAGTTTTCACCCCTGTGAAGTAGATATTCAATTCATGTGTTTGTACCATCAGCTACAACAGATTCAGTGTTTTGCAGAAGAAATATGTAAATGGAATAACAAAGGAGTAAGAATGTAATTAATCTGACCATCAGTTAGTTTTATTTCAGGATTATAGACAGAAAAAGAAATCAGATAAAATAAATATAAACTAGTTTGAATAAAGTTAGTCCATTGTGTCAGCAATGTAGCCAGCAGAAAACATCCAATTTCCTAAATGGGAAAGGAAGAATGAAATATAACACTTTACACAAAGTACTGCCTATGTCTATAATTAGATGGAATCTCAATAAAAACACTTAAATTCTATTAGACACCTTACAGATTATGATGTGAAATGATTTGCTTACATAAGCTAATGGAAACAGTACAATGTGGAAGGAAAAGAAATACCTAATTTGGATTTGTCCACAAAACAGAGGCTGACCAAAAGAAAACAGTATTACCAGAGAAACTGGGATTGAGTTTACCCTGTGAGAAGTAATGCTAGTAATATATCATGCAGAGTACATGCTAATTTTCTAAATGGTAGATGTTTATAGAGATGCCATTCCTGAAATAGAAACTTCCAAGTATAGAGCCCGAAGTGTTACTACTGTTCAAGTGTAACCACCCTGCTGTGTTTAACACTAGTCCAGACAATTCCAAAACAAAGCTAAATAGCTTACAAACTGCATGGTCATGCTCTTTTTTAATTAAATTACCTGGGATATATGCTTAACACATATAGAAGAAAGTGCAAGTGAGTAACTAGAATAAAAAAATACTGACTCTAGTGTTGGAATTGCTGTTGCTCCCAGGGGTGCCTTCCCCCTTATTTGGAGGTTGCTTTCCCAGGAAAGTCGAGTGGAATATTTACGTGTACCTTGGTTGCTGGAGTGCAAATCCAGACCCTCTGTGTCTTTCCCAGTTTTGCTGCCATTTGAACGAGAAGGTTGGGTACTGGGCTGGAGTGGCTGACCCCTGGTCACATCGTGCTCCTGCCTGGCTCTCCCCTGGGGCAGCAACCCTTGGCAGAGGGGCAGCAGGAAACATTGGAGTGCCTTTAGCTGCAGCTCCCTTTTGGCTTTGTGTGGCTGTCCACAGGTGAAAGCTGTGCTGTTAAACTGGTGAAACCCAGCAGTATTCATCAATGGGATTATTTTGTCACAGCTGATGACATAACTGTTCTATTAAGTTTCAAAAAAAATATTTTTAAAGTATGGCCCTGAATTCTGTAGCACTATTTCTTTGTTTTTACGCTGGTGTGACTTTCTTCGTCTAAGCTGTTATACCAAATGTGCAGTACCGAGCAGCCAACGTACTTTTCTTCTTGACTCTGGTGAACAAAAGCCAGACTTGTTTTAGTCAAAGGCAAATGTGCATACATTTAATGAGCTAGAAGTGAATTCTTCAGGGAATCAGTTTTAAACAATTGTAAGAATGATTTGGTGTCAGCTGTTCGGTGACTGCATGTTGATGCACACATTTGCATCAGTGATGATACATAAAATCTGGGGTCTTCCTCATCTCCATACTTTTCCTTATTCCTGTTGCATCTGTGCTGTTGATACATTCAAACTGGATCTCCAACATAGCATCTTCTGCCTCTGAAAACAAATTCTGGAAATAACCATGTGGGCTGAGACTCTCAGCATAGTTTAAATTGCCCTTAGGAGGGAAGGAAGTTTATTCTTGACACCATAAGTCAAATAAGGCTGTGCATGTTGTATATTTAAGGCTGCTTCCAAATCTGTATCTCTGCACCATAGCAAAAATACTCTTGAGTCACATTCAGTTCCTTTCCTCTCAAAAAATAAATGTGGAAGTGCATCATAGCTTTTTGGTTTAGAGTGGAAAGAATGCTGAATGGCTTTTCTTACATGAAAAAAGACCCCAACCAACCCAGGATGGAATATAGAGTCTAAAGTGGTTACTGGACACAAATTCTTTCAGAAATAGTAAATATCTGTAAATTTCTTTCCACTGAATCTATCTTGTTGAGTGTACACTGCACAACAAAAATGTACCGTGTTTTCCGACTTAAGCAGCTTACAAATGAGGTGGTTGAGAAGAAGCAGTAAAAATAGTTCTTTTAAATAGTACAAATATTCTGTGGAATAGTACAAATCTTTTGCTAATCACAGAACAGTTTTGTGAGTCTATTCTACACTAAAATGATTTTAAATGCTTATATCAGCTTTTGATGAGTATCTTGTAATTTTCCCTCTTTTTGATGGACAGACAAGAAAATCAGAATCAAATTTTATTTAACATAAAATTAGTGTCTAACAACAAGTTTTGTCCCTGCTATACACTTCAATAACTGACAATGCTAGAAGTACTCTGAGGCTGGGGATTTATTCTCTAGCATATATTTGGCAATGTGCACTTCAAGTATTTTTTGCATGCCAGATGCACCACCTTTCAAATAGACTGGTATGGATTATTTGCATGGATGCAATACAAATTAGACTGAGCAACTAGTCTAGCTTGTTGTTTTTGTTTTTCTTTCTTAAAAATTAAATATCTATTTTGTCTTTTTATTCAAGTCAGATCAGTTTGCCAAAGTTCACAGACGGTACACAAAAGAAATACCACCAGAGCTGAGGGTAGAGTGCACTGGGTCTCAAGGGAGTGAATAAACAGTTGCAAAAGAGAAGGGAGAAAATAACCTTGCAGTGACAGTGCCACAGAGATGTTGTGTCATGAGACTACAGCCGGAGCAATGGTGGTCTGAGATCTAGTTCATTATCTTTGTGGAACAATATTTCTTATATTCAGGTAATGACATGATTTTACCAGTTGCTTTTCTAGCTAGTGATACCTTAAAACTTGTGCAGAGGAAATAGAAAATGCGAAACACTTTTTTTACTATAAGCTGCAAACTGAAAAAAAAATAACTGGAGAAATTTCACAAATATTTTAAGAGGGACTGGAACATTTTCATGTTGTGTCTTGCTCAAGCTTTTGTGAAGACAATTTTAGGCTCATTTGACTTCTGGCATTCATTAAGCGTCTCTATACTGGAGCAGTAACCTATAAAGTCTTCTTGACTTCTATATTTGACACTGCTGGCAAGAGTGACAAAATGTACTTGCCAAATAATTATCTCCCATGGCAAGTCACTGAAGAGATGGAAAAACACTGAGAGAAATTATCATACCTTTAAGGACAGTCATCGTGTTCACAGAACTTTTTAAAAAATTGCAAAAAGAAAAAAATATCAGTAAAATAGATTATTGAAAATGCCTGCTTGCAACAATATACATTACGTAATTTGTTGTGTGTATGTAAAGATGACTGGCATATAAAGTACCATTGCCAAGATCTACCCTTTTTGAGATCAGTCCAGAAAAATCAATCACAGAATTTGCTTCCTTTGGGTGAAGTTCAGTAGTATTTTTTGCTCCTGCAATGGTATTTTCTTACCATTTTGATGCATGAGCAAGAGTATTTCTTTATTCAGAGAAATGTAACTTTTAAAACTGAGTTTGGTGAGGTTAATAAAGGGATTATAGTACACATTTGTCTGCAACAGAGAGATTTAAGCCCAGTAATAAAAGACTTTCTTATCAGTTTGGTGTTCTTAAATAAAGAATTTGGGGGAAAAGTTAATAATTTACAGTAGGGAGCAAGCATGGCCTAGACTTTAACCTGTGCCTCAGGGTCAGTGAGGTGTAGGACCTGTGTGTGTTCTGCGGTGACCTCCTGGCCCAGCACAGTGTCCGGGGGCTGCCCGGGGCTCCCCCAGCTTCTTGGCCATCGTGGGACCACGGGCCAAGGAGCTGTCCCAGGGCTCTGAGACGGGGGAAGGGCATGGACATGGCCCCAGCAGGGGGGCCAAGCTACAGGGTTCAAAGGGAGGGATCCCAGGCGGTAACAGAGGAGGCAGCAGCTCTAGGCTCCTCCTCGCTCAGCACTCTCTGCTACCCCGCTCTGTTTCAACAACCCTCTGTCTGCCCTAAGGCTGGACCTGTGTCTTTGTCCCTTTCCAGTCTCCAGCCATTCTGGAAAGCAACGTTCCTTGTGCCTGTAGTATTCTCCCATCTCCTCCCACCCCTGCATATTGACCTCTCTACACACTCTTCATGTTGTCCCTAATGGTCCGATGAATTCTTCTTTGGTAACTATACAGGTTAAGAAATTTCCTGACATTTACACCACTGGTCTTTCTGGAAGAAAAGCTCTTCCTACCCACAGGGGATTGACAGCAGCTTGTCAGGTTGGGCCTTTCAATCAAGGATCAGTGGGAATGCTGTTACGACATTGCTGCAGTCAGCAGTGGGTTTTGCCTTCACAGCGAAACAGGGCTTTCAGGACAGTTTGTGTTTTGTATATACAAAAATATGCATATACAGAGTATATACAGACAGAGTCTTAGCCAGCCTAGTGTGGAATTTTACTGGAGAGAGCAGTAAATAGTTTTTGAAGGCAGGGAAGCAGCCCGTTAGTGTGGTTTGGAATGCCTTCAAACACTGGTGCTTCCAGATGCTTTTCTGACTTCCCATCAGGCCTTATTCCCCCCTATTCCTGCTCCCCTGCCTGAGCAGGTAGAGGTTAAAAACTGCAGTGCAATCCCTCCTGCAAAATTCTGAACAAAATGGTCATTTTGCTGTAAAAATACATTTTCCCATTCTTAAATGAAGGCATGTTCAGCATAAATTATGTCTGCTAATGTGTATTTGGTATTCTGTCTGACTTTTTGTGTTTGCTTAGCATCGGTGCTGCAAATTAGTTAAGAAAAATAATGGTGCTACAGAGTGGATTTCTTTGTTGAAACTGAATAAGATTTTCATAACACTGAAAATGGAAGAATGCTTTTACAAGAATAAGTTATATCTAATAGTAAGTTAAACCCTTGAAAGATGGGTAAAATATGGTATGACAGATATTGCTTTAAAAGGAATCCTTTGTTCCTTTTTACAGAGGTGGAAAGAAAGAAGGGACACAAAGAAAAGGAAAGGGTAACAGACTGTAGTTTATATGGTTGTAGACAGCAACAGGAGGAGGATAACTGAGAATTCTGTGCAATGAAGTGATAAAAGAAAATAAAGATTTATTCGAGGTTGCACCAGGGTGTCTTATAAGCTAATAATAGTCTTATATTTGAAAAGGGGACATTGAGATTAGATTTAATGAGAAAATTTCCAACAGAAAGATTTGACAGTGGAGCACTCTGTCAAAATGGTCATTGAAGTATGATCACAAGAAATGTTCAGGAAGAGATAAGATAAAACTCTCAAGTGAGTAGTGAGAACAGAGATTAACTAGACCTGCTCATAGCCCTGGTGATACTGCTGGGCTTTGAATTTGTAAAAATTAATGTAGTACATTGTTTCACGCTATCTTCTCAGTCTGTATCCTTACAAGTTATCTCCTTTCGAGCCTCTCCAACAAAAAAAAAAAAAGGCATAAATACATTTTTCCTACTCACTCTTACTGAGATGAAGATAAATTATGATCCTGATATTTCTTGTATTTGCAAGAACTAATTAGGAAACTTGAGAAGTGTGTATGGGAGTCCGAAATTATTTCATTCTCCCTCTCTGCGGGAAATACCAAGTGGATTATCTGACACTGCAATTTTCCAGTGCATAATGACAGATACTGCAAATACTGGGGATCCTGGTTCCAAGTATGTCACTTTTTACAGGCTAGGAGAAGATGTAAGAGCACAGCTTCTAGGGGTTTAATTTACTATTATCTCTTTCAGGCATTCTGCATACTGCAACGATAGCCCAGGTTGTTGAATTTGGTTGTGCTCTGCTATTTTTAAAATGAGTTTGTGTCTTTTGATGGGTACAGTTAAAATGAAACTGGAGAAGAGGAACTAAAAAACGTTGTTGACCATATCTGTCTGCATCACTAGGGTCCCAAAGGTTACATTTCAAAATGACCTTTGCTTTTTTGTGGTCCAAGACAGCACAAACACCTTGCAGAGCTGTTTCAGCCTTGCTTTGATCTATGGCTAGCTACTTAATCCTCGAGAAGCTGTTCTCTTAAGAGAGAATTGGTAGACTTAAGGGTTGCTGTGGTTTTGTTCATTTTCTCCTGACTGTATCTCGGTTTCGTTTGGGAAAGAGCAGCACAGCACCTGTGTGAGGATTGCCTTGCAGTACCCTCCTGAGGGAAGTGGAGCCAGCTTTTGAGCTGCCACAGTGGGTTTAGTAATTCAACCCACCCCTCAGACTGCTGTGGAAAAGTCAATGGGGCTGTTGTCAAGAGAGAGGGGGATAAACAGCTCTGCAGCAGAACAACAGCAATGTTAAATCCTGTTGGAAGGACAGGATAGGCTGCTGGGTTTACATTTACTAAGGAAAGAAACAGGAATCAAGATAAAAGGCAGCGGAGAATGACGATGGTGACTGGAGGTGTGTTTTACAAGAGAACTGTTTTACTGGAAAGGTTAATTGGATATTAAGATAATGTATCCAGTAAATTTGATTTCAATACTTTGGTTATGGATAGCTTCAAAATTATTTTGAAATTCTGATGGTAGATTATTTAAAAGGCCTAGGCTATGTACCGTTGACATCTGTATTATCGGAACTCAAGCCTAGATTAGATACATTTTGGAGTGGATTATCTAGAGGCCACATTTGTTACAGGAATTGGAATTGCTCTGACTTTTCCCAAAAGACATTTCAAGGTAATTGGTTTTTAGAACAGTTCCTATAACTTCAGCAGAGATAGCCTCTGATCATGTAAAAAAAAAAATCTGCTTTCTTTTCATACTGCCAAGGCCTGCTGCATCCTGTAGTAAGAATGTATGTATAGAAGATCATTAAATGCTTCTTCAAATTATTGCAATTGATTAGCCTTCAGGAAATAAAAAAGGGAGGAGAAACAAAACTTATTTTGTTTTTCTGAACAGATGTTGTACTAATTATATGCATAATTTAAACATTTAATTGAGAAGACTTGAATTATCAGAAACTGTCTAGAATTTGCAGACAGTGACACTAGAGTTCATTGCAAGTCTTTTGAAATTCTGAATACAAGTGCAATTTTTATAGTGGGATTTTACTGGGATTTACTTGCATCTCAAGCAAATTCTAAAAGCTGTTAAAATGTCAAAATTCAGGCTATGCATAAAACATTCTTTTACTAGGTTTACTTTATGATACAATCTTTAATGGATAACTGCACACCCTGTTTAAGCCAAAACCCAACCCAGTTCAGAGCTCTGTTTTGGTACAAAACATTTCACATTGTTCAGATTCTATCTTCTACATGTGTCTACATGCATTCTCTTTTTGTCTTTTGGCTGCAATAAAGAGAGATGGAAAATAGATGGAATACAGTTATAGGGATACAATTAGATGGAATGAGGGGCGTAATGTGTTTGGTTTGTTTTAGCTGATGCACATATCTCTATCCCTAAGAACCTGAAGTTGTAACATTTTGGTTTTTCTAACCATTCAAGTAATCTAAGGCCTTATTTTAAGGGGAAGTGCTACAGAGAATTGGAGGGTGGAAGGTTGCTTGAAACTAAGTGCTTAAGGTCAGAATTGTTTCATTTTAAATGATCTTCTCTGTATGACTATACACATGACTAAGAGCTTAACAATAGATTACTCTGGATCTTTTTCTCATCTTTGGTCTCTTGCAGAACTTAGCTAACACTGAAGCAGCACTACACAATGAAACACCAGACACATTAATGATATCTCCATTTACTGATCTTCCCGAACAATGATGCTGAATAATTTTTTTTTCATGTATAGAGGGCTTTTCCTCAGTAAAATTTTTTCTTTCCCTTCACAGATTTCAAGCATGTGTTTATTTTGCATCTGTCTTTCAAGCTATGTCATGTGGTATCCACTACTTAGCATCTGTGTTCATGGCTGTTACTCCTAACTTTGTATGTGGGTTCCCTGGAAATGTGAGTAGTGTTCTTTTCCACAACTCCTCTGCATCAAGTATAGAGGACATCTGGACACTATGGACATCAACAGAAAATTACATTGTAGTCCAGCTGGAAAATGGAGAAATTTGGGAACTTGATCAATGCAGCAGATCCAAACGAGAAGTCAGTTTGGATCTGGCATATGACTACGAAGGCAACAAGTCTGTATTTCCCTGTTCTGATGGATTTCTCTATGATGATACAAAGTGGAAGAGCACTGTTGTTACGCAGTGGGATCTGGTCTGTGACCAAGAATGGCTTGCAAAATTAATCCAGCCTACGTTCATGCTTGGAGTCTTGATTGGAGCAGTGATCTTTGGTGACATTGCTGACAGGTAAAGAGCCATCCTCTGAAAACTATAGCTTCAGACGGCAGTAGCTCCACACATATCTGCCTGTTTTTGTTGCTTCCATTCATTGTGCGTTCATAACTACATATGCAACATTCAGGAGGTTTGGATATTGCTTTATTCACAGATTTGTTTAACTTGATTTCTTTTTCCAATAGCAAGTACTACTTATAAAATATATTCTCAAGTAATTTACTTTTAAAATTTTTCATACTTTATGTCATCCATTTTTCTAGGCCTTGGTCCCTGAAATTGCCTTATGCAGCTAGTATTTGGCTTTAGATTTTTATTTGTTTGTTTGTTTGTTTACTTATTTTAACAGGAATAACAATAGCTCGTTTTAATAGCAACGTAAAACCTGGGAGTAGATTTTCACCTCATTTTTCATGATGAGAGGTTCCTCATGGAAATGCAGATTTTTATTTTGTACAGCTGAAAGACTACTAAAAAGTTAAATATGTATTTTAAAATCACCTTTCCTAACCTCTGTCATGAATACAGCTCAGTGGAGCTGATACAAAGGCTTTGAGGGTTTAAACAAGTCCCACCTTCTTAAAATAAACACACATACACTATTTTTCCTTGCTGTCCAGTTGTAGGTTTTCCCTGAAAAATTAGCTTAAACTTAAGTCTCTTGAAAGCTAGGGCAGTTAAGAGGAAAAATGGGTTTGGGTGTGCTGTGCTGTTAGCTTCACATATTTACCAGCATGTCCAAAGTTCTGTTTGAGCACGAGGAGGGTCTCGACCCGAGCAGTCTCTTGCTCACAGTTCCAAGGCCCCTTCCCATCCAGTGCTTCCTCCCTGGGTGTTATCTCAGATTATGCACTGAAATACAACATCAGAGCTGGACTCAGAAGCAACTGAGTGAGACTCAGGATATACATCTGTATCCTCCTGCCTCTGTTGGTTTTCTCTCTGAACACAAAGACATTCCTGCCTCAGAACACCACCCAGCCATGCCCATCTGTCCACATGAGAATCAAATATCCAAGCTTCATTGTACAAGGTTTTGTCTTGGGCACTTTCTGTACCTGTGCTTTGCTTTGAAGGCTGGTTTAGAGTTATTTATGTCCTTCTATAAAGGAGCTTGTGACTGACAGTTCTGTTTGGTGGAGGGTGATGTTTCATCCCCTATCTAACAGTGTAAACAGAACAAGGAGATCAGGCGTGTTGTTTTCTGATTTTCCTTCATTAGCACAACACTACAGTATGACAGTCACAACATGGGAATGCAAAAGTAATGATGAGCTTTTTTTCTAATTTGGCTTTGAGAACACATGGAATCAATCTGCCTCCCAATCCTAGGCTTTGCAAAACCATATTTAGTACAAAACCAAGATATAATGCCAACATCTGTTTTGAGTCCCTTTAAATAATTCATAACTTTATTAATTAATACTTGGACATGATTTATAAGGTTAGGATTCTATTGTTCTAATTTCCATTAATTCAAGCCATGGACAGCCAGTTAAGATAATATACATATTCTGAGTTGCAGATTTACAACTGCAGACTATACAGCTGAAAGTTATTTTCTGACACATCTTGGCTCATGGGAAATAAGTTTCTGTGTTCCTCCCATTACCAATTAACAGATTTCCCAACAGAAGAGCTCTGATAGCTAAGACTTATTGGGATCTCTTCTGACAGGGTTCAAAGACCAAATCATGACTCAGGTCAAGGCTGGAGGAAAGGAGGAATTTTACTGGAGTACCAAATACTCACCAAAAAAACACTCCAGAAGTCCTCAAAATCTCTGTCTAAATGTAACATCCCCATTTGTGAAAAGCTGTTTGCAATGGAGGAGATAATAAGAGACCAAGGAATCAGGGAAGAAAAAGAATTCCATGTGGTTTGCGTTACAGAGCATTTGTAGCTAGAATGTAGTGAATTCCAAATAGAGTTTTGTATATCTACTGCTGCAGCTAGTATTCAACATGATTTTTTTGCAGTTACTATATAATCTTCCTAGATTTCTGTGTTTTTATATGCATGCATGTCTGCTGTCAGAAATCAGAAAATTATGGGGAACTATGTGATTGTCATCTGTTAGAGAATTCAATTTTAAAGAATGGACAAATATATGTTACAGAAACCTTTCCTTATCCAAGTTGGTTGTTACTTTGGCAAAAGATGGCATGTGTTATCACAGCTAACTTCTATTAGAAATTTTTAACATGATGGTACTTATTATAAAATATTTGAGAAACTGATTCATATCCTCACAAGTAAGAGTAAATTTATCCATCAGTTATGTGGAAGTTAAAATTGGAGGTGAATATATGTAATGCTCACTGCACATTGCTTCCAGTCAAGAATTGTGGAACAGAAGTTCCATCCATCCTTCTTCTTGGAAGTTGGAATTACTGACAAATTAATGCAAGTAACTAAACCAGAGTTTCTGTGGTGAGTTATTAAACTTCCAGCTATCTCTCTGGAGTTGCAGGTGTATTTTAATAGAGTGCTTGTGGTTATTCATGATTTGTTCCTGCTGTGATTTGCAGACTGGGAAGGCAGCGTGTTATATGGTTCACAAGTGCTGGTCAGTTTGTATTTGGCATCGCAGTGGCCTTCACATTTAACTACTACAGTTTCATGATTGTGCGCTTTCTCCTCGCTATGGTAAGAAAGGATGTTCACCCTGGCCCTTTTTACATGTCATTTCTTACCCCTTCTCAGGAAAACCTCCCTTTTGTTATTATTTCCTCCCCTACTTCATTATTCTAAAGCCCCATCTGTTGCACTTATTTCAGCAGAGCAGGGAGAGTCTGAATGTTCTTGGACCACAGCAGTTTTCCTCTTTGAATTAATAGAAAGCGTCTGTATGAAGCAGTGTTTGGTACTTCCTCCATCCCAACCTCTGCTGGACTGGTAATTAAATACCAAGTGTGAACAGCAAACTCTGGATTCTGCATTGCAGCTGCTGTTGCATTTCTCCTTATTGTTAGAAATGGAATATATTTTTTCTTAAACTAGCAAATCTATAATAAGTATTATTTTTATCTCTACCGTTTTGAGTGATGGAGGAGAGATGCACTTTTTCTCTTCCATGCATCTCTTTGGTCTTTTAAGCTGTATCTAGAATACTAAATACATAGGTAGACATGTTTAATACTTGGATGTTTTATACTGTATTTAAGGGTATTTCAGTATATGTGTTTATGCAGACCCCCATTTATAGTTTTATGTGTGTGTGGTATACATCAAATATCTGATACATATTCAATATTTATACATAGTAACCAATCTTAAATAACTATTTTACAGCCAAAAGTACATTATTTGTAGCTTTTCACTACATAATGAATAAAGAAATCAGAATGCCATCACAAAAAAAAATCATCTAACTTATTTAACATGGGTTAGATATTTGAAAATAGTCCCATAATTAATTTGATTCCTGCTGACAGTGCATTAGTCAAGGCAGGATCTTGCACCTAGAGCTCCCTGTGCCTGATTAGAGCTCAGAAGAATTTTCTAGCAGGAAAAACTGCATCATGTCCATGTCAGCCTTGAACAGTGAGATCTACAGGAGTCCCTCTGCTGACCTCCCTTGGCTGTTGGTGCCAGGGTCTGTGGTAGTTTAGAAAAGCAAAAAGCTCTGACCAGACCAATGCTGTAGGTTTTATCTGGCCACTGGGACTGATTTGCAAGATGCAGTCCTAAACTCTGGCCCTGTGCCACTGAGGTCAGTGCAGCTTTCCTACCAGTGGGTTCCAAATCGGAGATTATTAACTGGAATATTGTTAACCGGAAAATCAATTAGTCAAAACAATATACTGAAATATTTTCTAGTCTATATTTTCTAGCTGTGTGTTGAAATGTTTTGAGATACCAGGAATTTTATGTTGAGATATTTGAGAAATTGAAATATATATATATACATTCAATACTATATATATATTCAATGAAGAAATCCTATTATGCAGAATATGCCAGTAATTGCATTCACTCGATACCATATGAGAACCTGTAATTGTATATATATGAGATTCTCTTTCAATATTGTAAAAATTTTGATTTAATGAGAGATTTTACAAGGGTGTGGAAGGTAATTCTTCGTATATGTGCAGTTCTCTGACATGCAGGTTATTAATAGTCTGCATAAAAGCCAAAGTCAAGGTTTTTAGAAGTGACACTTACTTCAGGGGACCTCACTTTCCCAAGTGTCCAGTTTGTGATGTCATTAAGGGACCTGATTTTTGGAGGGGAAGGGCTTAATGACATCAGCAAATTAAGTTTCTTTGCAGGTGTCTCTTGCTGGCTGTCTCCCAATACAGAGAAGCACCCAAATTCACTTCTCATTTTTAAGTAGTATCTGGGCAGTCTGAAGGTTTGAGTGAACTTTTTGTCCAGCTGATTCATTTTCATGGTTGCCCTTTTTTCTGTCAGTGTGAGACAGGCCAGCGCAGTGGCAATTAAGCGTACACAGATGTGGAACACTGTTAGCTGTTTGTTTTTACTGCTGGTGCACAAGGAGAGTAGAAACAAACCTCACTCTGTTTTTTTGTTTGTTTTTTTTTTTTTTTTTGTTTGTTTGTTTTTTTTTTTTCTTTTCTCTCTCCCACCCTCCCAGGTTTCAAGTGGCTATCTGGTTGTGGCTTTTGTTTATGTGACTGAATTTGTTGGCATTAAAGCACGAACCTGGGCTTCTATGCATGTCCATGCTTTTTTTGCTATGGGAGTTATGGTTGTGGCACTCGTGGGATTTTTGGTTCGGACCTGGTGGGTCTATCAGATATTTCTCTCCATAGCAACTCTTCCCTTTGTCTTGTGCTGCTGGATGCTCCCAGAAACACCTTTTTGGCTCCTGTCAGAGGAAAGATATGAAGACGCACAAAAAGTGATTGATACAATGGCAAGATGGAATAAAGTAAGCACTCCCTGCAAAGTTTCCGAACTGTGCTCAGTCCAACAAGATGATCTAGCCAGTGGCAGAACAGGTGACAATGACACGTCCTCAACAAAGAAGCACAACATCTTAGACCTGTTTTGTAACTGGCAAATTGCAAGAAGGACCATCACAGTCTGGCTGATCTGGTTCACTGGGAGCTTGGGGTACTACGTCTTCTCCCTCAGTTCTGTCAGTCTAGGAGGCAATGAATATTTAAATCTCTTTCTCATAGGTAAATATTTTTGTACCTTATTCTGTTAATGACAGAACTGGAACATAACATTAAAAAATGTCTGTAGATTTGACAGCCAATCTTTTACTCCGTTCATTCAATTATGAACCTTATTCAAAAAGTTTCTTGCTAACTCGTCATAAAGTTGATTAACACAGGAGGAGTATCATTCACTCCAAATCTCACTGTTTCTGTGAAAAAAAATTTAGAATTTGTTGGTATACAGAATTTTTCTCTGTCTGTCTTTCTGATTGTGAAACCATATTCTGCTTGTCTTCTCTTTGCTCTACAAGCTTATAGCAGAACCACACAAACACCAGAGGAAGCAGACAAGCAACACAAAATTCACACAGCTATGTTAAAGGTATAAACTAGGAAAATGGGAGAAAAGAATATCCCTTTTATCACTTACAGTCATGATATATTGAGTTTGTCTGTGTAGAAAACACATTTATAATTGTCAGAAGGAAGAGTCATTTTAGTTTTCTCAAACGTGTATTTTTAATTAAGTTGTAATACTCTTTGAATTTTATCATTCTGGCTGTAATCTTTCTCTGGAATGTAAGTTGTTTATAAAGGCAGCTCAGTGCATTCAAGGCCTGATCCAAAGTTTGTTAACATCAGTGGAAATATTCCACTGACTTCAGAAGACTCTAGATCAGACATGCAGCTCTGAGCCAGTGAAGAATTAAATCATGTGCTTTGCTTTGTGCAGCTGGGTACTCTCACTGAAGTGAATGTGACTGATCATGTACACAAGCTCACAGAAGGACTGGGGCTCTCATTATTCCAGTTTGTTTTGTCATGTATTACAGTGTATTGTTAGATTGATGTGCTGAAGAGTGGGTGCTGGTATCGCACAGATAACTAAACTGCTATTGTGGAGTATGCTGTATCCACCTCTTCTAAAAATATTTTAGCAGACTAACAGACACTGAATAATTATAGCCTGCTTTTTCCAACACAACCCCAAAAGATTGTTTTCTGATATTATAGGTGTATTAACATGCTATATGTACTTAATAAAGGAATGCAGGCTCCTCAGGGCTGTATCTTATGTTCTTCCTTGATTTTACATTGGACATAGTAGCATTCTTCATGAGCAAATTGGCTTAAAACATGTCCAGACTGGCTCTGGCTCAATACAATTTGTCTAGGGGCAAATCATGTTTACACAGTGAGAACAGGTCCAGCCAAATGCCAGATCCTTTCGAGCAGCAGAGGTTTTTCTCTGGAAAGAAAGATTAGGAAGAGATGATCCGTATTAAGAGTGGGGTATTGTAAGCCCTCTTTTTTTATGGAGAAGGGAGAAAGCTGGAACTGCACTCTGTGTTTCTGGAACTTACTCAGAAAACTGCCATGTGGACAGACCTTTCTTGCCTTTTACTTTGGGGTGATTTTGAGCTGAAGCTGGAGGAGACACCCGTGGCTTCCGTTCCCTGTCCAGGTGGACGCTGGCAAATCCTGAGAGGTGTGTCAGTGTGACATAAGCAATACTCCCTGTGGACACCCCTGAGCTGTTAATGTGAAAATACATTTCACAGGAGAAGAGCAGCAAATGTAGAGGTTTCAGACACAGTGTCAGTGTCATAGAAGCAGAACTGTGGCCTTGCTCTTTTCTGTAATTTTCCACCCCAAAGAGAACTGGAGTTGCTCTGTGCTGTGAAACCTGTTTCCCTTGTCCTCCACTCCCACTTCCGTATTTTAGGCTTCTGTCACACTTTCTGTAAACAAATGAACTAGCCCAACATACCGGTTATCTCTAGCGTTGACTTGTTTCTAGATCAGATTAATTTCTTATAAAAAGGAAGTTACAGTTACAAGATGAATATGTGTAATCATGACTTAAACTGCGATAATTTCATACTGACAGGTGCTGTGGAGTTGCCTTGCTATATCATTGCTTGTGTTGCGATGGACAAACTGGGAAGGAGAAACACACTCATTCCGTTCCTTATTTTAAGTGCTCTGATCTGTGTTTTAATTATGTTCATACCTCAGGTTAGTCACGTATGGCTGGAAGTGTTCCTATAGCAGAAATTGATTTTAAAGGCTCTTAAGTCAATAGATGCAGCTGCTCTTTCTAAATCATATAATAGTTAATTAAAGGCTGGTTTTAAGTTGCAGCTGCCAGTCTACGATAGATTTCTATATTTTCAGTACAGGTGTCACTGTCATAGCTGGAGTCACATGTAAAATGCTCTCAGGGCTTCAGTGAACAAGGACTGGTAAAAAGCGATATGGAAACTAGTAACTTATTGAGCAATTTTTTAAAAGCAAGCAATGAGTATTGCTTATTGTTTAAAGAAGGGTCACAGCTTTTGAAGAATGTAAATTATGTTTGGAAGGGTGTTATTTTCTGGTGATATATTTATTTGTGCTCTCTTTCAATAGGATTTCAATATATTAATTATCTTAGCAAATATGGCTGGAAAATTTTCCATAGGCGTGGCATTTGGCCTTATATATCTATACACAGCAGAACTGTACCCAACAATTGTAAGGTAAGAACTTTCAGCAGTTATGTATTTTTCATTAATTTGATGTTATTTCATTCCCTTTGTTATGTTTCTGCACCAGATCCAGCAGCTCTTGGCAACAGTGGTGGTGATAGGATGAGTTCCTCAGCTGCCTCAGAGCTGTCTGGAGTTTGGCTGTACCATAGTTTTTTACTTATTTTGCATTCCATCTGCATTGATTTGTTGCATTGGGGACGCAGGAGAATACTCAATACTTTCTTAAACATTTTTTATACCTTTCTTGTAAGTCCTGGTTATTCATCCTGTGATCTGTGGGGAATGATAATTATAATTTTAATCTTAATTACAGAAGCAGCTGAGTATCACTACAGTATAAATTTACATTGGCATAGCAACAGCTTCCTAGTATAATTGTTTAAAGACTCAAATCCTACTGAAGTTTTAAGTGTCTGTGCATTTCTAATTGTTTTCTTTAACTGCCAGAATTCTTACTCGAATTCTTTTCTGTCTAGATCACTTGCTGTTGGAAGTGGAAGCATGATGTGCCGTGTAGGAAGTGTGGTTGCTCCTTTCTGTGTATATCTGAGAAGTGTTTGGATTTTCATGCCACTTGTAAGTATTTATTTCAATGGTGAATGTTTTCTGAAAAGGTGTATGTGTCACTTCTTTTCTCTTTAGTAACTTACCAAGTATGTTTTTCACGTGACAAAGGAAACAAAAGCTGAACGCTTATTTCAAAAAGAAAATTGAGTAAACCATTCTTGTTTGAAATTTTAAGTCCCAAAGATTAGTAGCCTCAAATTGTTAAAAATATGCAGCTAAAGCAAAAGGGAGACTTGGAATCACTTAAATATTCTGAAATGTTTTAATGATGGAAGACAGAAAAGTATTTAGGCTCTGAATCCTAGCATAAAATTGATAAAAATATTCTGCATCTACCATGTAACATTCAGGAAGCATTGTAGTCCAACTTTTCTGCAGGCCTAGCAGTTTTTGACAGTGTTCCTGATTTAGTTTCACTTTTTTTCAAAGGTATAGTTCTTCCATTCCTGAACTCACCACAGGTGGCTGGATTTTCTTACATTATGCCTTAATATTTTCCATGGCTTCTCTGGGACATTGCATCTTTGGAATAGCCTCCCAAAAAACCAAGAATGTTTTGTGCTTACTATATTTGGTCTTCACACCTGTCCCAAAGCTCATGTTCTGTGTTTTTCATTTACCAGAACTGAAAAGCAAAATTCAAGAGACAGAAAAAGAGAAAGAAATAGTATATTGGTGAGCTTCATGGTGACTTTGACAAGCAACAGAACCTTGTATTCATTAAGCATATCTTACTTTTTAGGTAACTCCAGGTCATGTCACCATTAGGTTTTGTCTTTTACCACCAGCTGCCCCAGAAAAGAGAGGTGGGACCATTCCTTTGTGTACTTTAGGCATTATGTAGTAGATCCACTTTGGACAAAATATTTTATGTATTTCCTGCTCACAGATGAATCACATTTCTTCATTGCATTTCTGTTATGAAACATTTGCTGCTTAGAAATCCTGCAGCAATTCAATCCATTTTTTCTCCTGAAGGATAAATTATCCCTGTATTTGTAAAACCAGATGAAATTACAAAGCTTATATTAAAGCTTTAAGTAAAGAAAAGTTTATTAATGATTTAAAATAGTTTGAAATCTTTCAAAACCCCCTTAGAATTCACTGTGACTAGGACACTGATGTTATATGTAGATTATACATGTCAGAAGGTGAAAGTGTAATGGGATGTGTCTTTAACCTAGATTCTTAGTCAAATTTTGTCCACCACATTGGAGTTTCCTAAAATAGTGCATTGTGTCCCTTTGATTTGGCAACTATAAAATCTTTAATTATAGATGCTAGAGATTGGTTTCAGAGAATTCTTGTGAGCTCATTTCATTATTTAAATTAATACTTTTGGCCGTTTTTGATGATAACTAAGAGGATGAAGGAGACCACAAATAAATTTATTCCCTCAAGTTCCTAAAAATGTTTTCTTTCTTAACAATGTCTCCACACAAACCAATATATGATCCCAGAAGAGACAAAGAAACATTTGCACAGCAGAATGGTCATAGGAGAACTTCTTTTTTCTCTTGTCAGCATTTTGCCTTTACTGGATGAAATACGATTTATCTGTGTAGAAATGCTGCAGTTAAACCACAGATGGGGGAGTGCTCAAACATTCTGGAGAGCAGTGTAAATGGCAGTATAAACACACGAATTATTTCAGCTATGAAGAACTCTCAGTGTACAAAAATTATCCAGAATTTTTGTTGAGTTGAGTAGCAGTTCACAGTGAACATGTTTCCATTATTAGCTCCTGTTATAGAGCATTTGTCAATTTATTAAATAGGCTTGTCTTGAGCTGGAGCATAGCGTGCCAAGTCTCAGGTCAAG
This sequence comes from Pomatostomus ruficeps, assembly GCA_013400735.1. NCBI lineage: Eukaryota > Metazoa > Chordata > Aves > Passeriformes > Timaliidae > Pomatostomus > Pomatostomus ruficeps. Next base: position 144,459 of record VYZT01018278.1, on the reverse strand, counting down.
TAAGTGTTTTGGAATGGAAGTGAAATCAAATGGATTATATTTGTAAGTAAACTGATACACAGCACACTGATCTACTGCAAACACCACACATTGTCGAGCAGTTACTACTGCTGTTTGTTTGGCACTCTGCCTCATGCACAGTTATGCCACCTGCGAGTACTGCAAGCATCTTATAGTGAGTGCCTATAATCTTGAATAACTTGCCAAGTGTGTTTTTCATGTGACAACTTTATAGAAAATCTACAGTAAAACAACTGCTCCTTATATAACCTATTTCTCTTTCTCAGCTGTTAAGAGTTATGTTGGAATAGGCCTTTAACAGGCTTGATTTTTCTCTCAAAAAAACCCATAAACTAGAAATTTAAAAAGCCCACACTGATGTCAACGAATGAATACAAACCCTGTGTCAAATACTATTGGTTTTTCATGTCAAAATATACCCTTTTTGTTGAAGTAGGAATTTTGTCAATATGGTAACATTTTAGATTGGTTCAGAGTCTTCAGATTTGAATATAAATATAAATAGCAGACTAGAATAATATTTTGTTCTCAGAAGTAAAAGTATTATTTTGTAGGGATATTTAATTCAAATTATCTTTTGTTCTAGAATAAATATATTAAGTCCTAGTTTTAGACCACTGCCAGATAGGGAAGAGAACATAAGAAAAATGATGGTAAATCTTTCCTGAAGTTTTTTATTGTATCTGTTAGAAGCTGCGGGTTGTACTGAAGTGTTGGGAACACTCTAAGAGTTTGACTAAGCAGAAAGTCAGATTTCAAATTAACACCCTGAAAACACAATGCATTTAAGCAGTATGCCTGTCAGATTAACTTCACCATACTTCAACATTCTTAAATACCTTGTACAATAATACACTTTATTTGTACACATAAGCATTTGACCATATCAGAAGAACATATTCTGATACTGAATTATGTATTTAAAATAGTAAATACATCCACACAAAATGCACACATTTGTAGTGAGCAAGCAAAGGGCTAAATGATGTCAAATGCCTTATGAAGAAGTGTGCCAAGATAAGACTGCAAAAGACTTGCTTTTACTAAATGTGAGTCACTTCATTGATAACTGTGGCTGCTGCCCTTGGAAAGGTAAATGACATTTGAGAAGCCCTTGAATTAATACACTGTGACTTAATTGTTTCATACTCTGTCTTTTGTAGGAAACACTGGAAAATACTTTGAGGGTCAGGGACCATGGAAATGTACTGAATTACTCAGCATGCAGCAGCTTTCACATAGAGAGAAAAAAAAGGCAACTAACATGGGATGAAATAGTTATGAGAGCCGAGATGAAAAGGCAGGAAAGATGGTGGTGTGTACACTTACAGAATAGTGAGAGTTCTCAGGGGAATAAGAGGTAGGTTTGTGAGGAGGGAAAACATGAGAAGAATGCCAAGTGTCTAAAAAGAATAACCAAAAAGACACGCATATTCAAAGCACACAGTGTTGCTTTAACCTTGTTCTTTTGAGTATCACTAGTGACCCAGTTCTCATACACTCCAAATTTATGGGTCTCCATAAGATTCACTATCCTTTACAGACCTCAATATCCTAAATTATAAACTTCTGACAGACTAAAGGGTGTACATAAAAGAGGATATTGTGGAATAGCTGCCATGTGTCAATTCATCCTGTCTTTCCACGGCACAAAATCATGTTTGAATAGTAGAGAAGAATTTTGACACTCAGAGATGAGATTTTCATATTTTTGAATATATTTTTAAATATCACTCCTGCCACATATATATCTAAAAGGATCTCCCTCAGTTCGTGCCATTTCCTCTAGTCCTATTACTGCTAGGATTTCTTTCTTTTAACTTTCATGGTAAGAGCATGACTATTTCATTTTCACTGTAGTTTGTAGTATTTAACAGTATTTTGATTTTTTTTGTTTGCCTCTATATTTATTGCAAATGCAAAAAGTAGTGTATGCAACAAGTGTGCCTTTTGCTTCTCAAAAGAATACATGAGACAAACTGTCCTCTTTTTTTGGAAGGCAAGAGAGGCAAAACCAGCATGGTGTGTGTGCAGGAAAATAGCACTGTTCAAGGTTACAGTAGGGAATTCTGATTTTAAAGCACCTCTCTGACTTAAAGTCTGGCCAGTTCTTGTCTCAAGCTCTGTGTGAGAAGCGTAGGCACAGTGACTCCAAATGTTCTCTCTCACCCTTGGAAAGAAAGCTTTATACACAGGACAGACTTCAGAATCAGCACAGGGCAAGATCAGGATAATACAGCATGAAAGTTCACAGGCATAGAATGGAAAAACACTGAGCCCAGGCATGATGTTCTGTGTGAAAGTTTTTCTATCAGGAGAGAATTGGGTCATTTATAACCTGGTGTTAGAGGAATGCCAGGGGTTTAATGCTGTTCTGTACTCAGAGGAGAAAAGTGGGAATTGGTGTCATTGAACAACACACAGAAATGTCTGTGTGAAAGGAATGTGAAGGGAAAGAGTAGATATTCCAGGAACAACTGTGTGTTTCTCTGCCTACCCCATATTATCCTGATCCTCGCACCACTCATGCTGTTGTTACAGAACTGTGTACACCATGGACAAATCCAAAATGTGATCCCAGTACAAATGTCAGTAGATGCCTGCACTCCTCACAGTTCTTTGAAACTGAGTTTAGCAAAGTGTTCCTGTTGAGAGCTAGCTCATCATCTGCTGAAGAGCTCTCCCGAGCACAGATGTGCACTTTTGTGGCTCTGGGCCAATGAGCCATATTGGGAAATTCCAATCTGGCTGTGTAGAGGAGGAACAAGCACACAGGTACAGGTACACAGGAGCTGGAGTGTGAATTCCGATTACATGTGGCAGGGAAATTGTAGCTCTGTGAACATGCCTGTAAAAATAAATGTATGCAATCCTAGAATCAGTTCTTAAATACATGCCTGATAGTAGAAATACCAAAGGAAGGTAATATATATTGTTTTTCCAACAGAATTATTCCAGCTTGCACTGTATTGATCCCTTGTGAACAAAACACTTCACTTGCTCATTTATTAATTCTGCTGCATAATATTTTCATTTGTGCAAAAGAAAAGGTGGATCTTTTATACAGGCAACATTTAAGACTTATGATCTTTGCTTTACATTACAGTTCCTTATGCTTTATTTTAAATTTACTCTCAAGCAAGATCAAAACTACATATCGCTTGAAAGACTTATCTACCTTTACAGCTACTGTTTATTTCTTCCAGCTGCTTGTTGGAATCATGGCTCTTCTGAGTGGAATATTAACCATAATGCTTCCAGAAACACTGGGAAAACCATTGACTAATACTTTGGTGGAAGCTACAGAAATGGGAAGAAACAAGAAAAGCTGTCCAGAAAAGGTTCCTCCAGCACATAGTGGTGCAGCATTAGAAAAGATAGAGATGTTTGGTCAAGAAAGAGTCAGCACTGACAAATAAAACAGCAGCAAAATGGCTGTTCCCAATTTTAATCATTATCTAATTTATAAGATCTCTCTATGCAAGAAATGTGACTGTTCTATAACATCTGTGCCTTTTACTTTGTATCCTGTCTTCCCTTTTCAATAGAGAAATTGTATGAAACCTTTTTAACGTGACTGGGCTACTGCAGAAAATTTGATAGGATTTCTAGATGCCTTGTCAAACTTACCCAGATTTAAAACACTTGTCTGACTTGCTGTGACCAGTTGAAATGATTACTCTAAATGTTGGAACCTACCTGATTACATGTATGTAAAAAAACATGCCAATTCTTTGCTTCACATTTTCTGCAGTTAGATTTGTAAACCTACCACAAAGTGCCCTGCCTGGTCTCGTCCTGTTGCAGCTGCCAGTTACAGGCTTGAGACTGCAAAACACAGTAAACTCTGTTACAATTCAAGAGAGAAGCCTTAACATTGCATCACGTCATATCAATAATTTTAAAGTTAAAGTAATTTATTCTTTTTTTTTCTTTCAAGTTTTTTACTAGAAATGGTGTCTTTGCTAACAAACGGAAGTATTCCATGGCACAGCTTCTGACTGAAAAAATAATACTAAGTTTGCAAAATGTGCAAATAGTTTGTATATTCATTCTGTTGAATGGCAAATGTATTTTTATTACTGGTTTAGAAAAAAATGTTCACTGGATCTACTGCTGTCTTAGTTAAGGTAAAACTAAACTGCCTGATCCCATTCAAAGTCATATTCATTCCAAACAATTATTTCAGTGCTCCCTTTCTCACTTATTTCAGCTCAGATCTAGCATCAGATTTTTCATAGCTTCTAAGAGCTACACCAGCAACTTTGCCAAATGCCTCCACCAAGGTCTTCACAGTCCTCAGTGGAAAAGAATAAATGGCATATGGCTCTTATTCAGGCTCTCTGCACAGAAGTGTATTTAGTTATTAGTTTTTGGTAGAAACGGTTTCCACACACCATTTTTCTCACAGAACAGCTGTCTGTAATTAATTTTTTCCTTATTATATCACACAAAATCAGTTAGAGAAATGTAATTTAAAAGATGGTATCTGGAGGACACTGACCAATAGAAGAGCTACTAGTAGTAGTTTTAGTCAAAGTGTCAAAACATCCCATTGCTGCTACACCTCACGTGTGCATCAACACCTATTGTTAGTGCAGTGGTTCTGCCTAATGACTGGACCATAGAAAACTGATAGACAGGAATGCAGCATTCTGGCTGCTTCTTTTATGGCTTTCTCCCACCTCCCCTTTTTCAGTCTGCCTCCAGACCTGGGGGTTCCTTTCTTGCCTGCATCCTCTTTATTTGACTACCCTTGGTTTGAGGGAAGCAGCACAGGAACTTCTGAGGTTCAGACAGCCCTGTCTTGCCCGGGTTGTGTGAACTCAGTCCTTCCTGGTTTGAAGTCAGTGTTTTTCCATCTTTGGCCCCCATTCTCAAGGCATGCTCCCATCAAAACAAGTCTTGCTTGTTCTTTGCCATGTACCCTCCCAAAAGATATCTATATTACTGTAGATTTATGTTCTATATGCTGTGGAAATTAATGGCCACATTTTTCAATTATATCTGCACAGTCATATTAGTTTCACTGACTTCTGAAACCAGAATAATGGTTTATATCCCCTTACAAAAGACACTATTCTTCACTGAACTGTCCTAGCATTTGGTCCTGGTATTAGGACAAAACAATATCCTATATGAGGATTAACATGCTTTGAAGCAAGCAAAAAATCAGTAAATTTAAGTTTAGAGAGTTTCTCTGAGATAATCACATAGAAAGCAGAAAGGAGCCTTTATGGTCCTTACAGTTCTGTGGGTGTTCCAGTGTTTGCAGAGAAAACCTCCAAAGAGACCTGCATAGAATATTGTGGCTTCTGTCCACATATATTAGTTCAGCAAAAGCACTTAACCTTCCCCTTGTGAGTAATCCCATCATTATTCTGAGAATGACTTGACTACACTTTGATGACTGAAGATTAGATTACCCACATGCTGTGGTTTTTTATTTTGCTGAAGAGCAGATCCAGTATTCTTCCACTGCTTTCAGGCTCCCCTCCACTTCCCAGAGCAGAACAGCTCTCTTTATCTGCATGATCTACTTCCAAACTCTGCCTGCCCTGCCTGAAATAAGTGTTTAATCATACTAAAAAACCACCATCATGCAATACATCTAAGAAGGAATTAAACTGGTACTGTCTTGCCTTACAACCACCCTCCTCACACACAGAGCTCCAAATTCTTTCCTGATTTTGGGGTTCTTTCACACTGATTCTCCCACTTTTAATAGTACATCTATCTTAAAACTCACTACTCGTGACTTCTAGGAACAGTACAGTCTATTTCTAACATAGTACTAAAGAATATTTACAATTAATTTTTCTACTTCCTTACCTGCTGAGTAACTGATTTGGGTCTTACCCTGCCAAGAACAGTCAATGCATATTCTGTGTTCCTTTGGCTTGAGGGATTCAGGAGCTGGTCATCTGTAATCAGTACACATAACGTAAAGAAAAAGAAAGAAAAGAAAAAACTTAAATACACCATTATACTGACATTGTTTACAACTAAAATTTAATTATGATTCTAGACCATGATGTAGCTTGATGGCTTAACCCCAAAAGCCAATTCCTCCTGTCACTGAAGTCAGTTGGTATTTGGTCTTTGATTCAAATGATCCCTGAATTTCCTGAAACTAATGATGTTACTTTTTTCCTTGGAAATAAAATGTTTGTTGATTTACAGGTACACCTTTTGTGATTTTATGCATCAATAGCTTAGAGATTGCCTTGGGGTATCCTATTCTTTAACCTGAGGAAGCATATTACTTTAAAAAAAAGGAAATAGCATGTGTCTCTATGTCTCTAGCATTTCTATTTGCTTGTTTTTTCCATATGGGCAAAAATATGTTTAACACTAGTCATGCATTATAAATATAGCAAAATAAGGGTGAGTTGATTTCTTTCTCTTAAATGTTCATAGGCTTTTTTAAATCCTCTTGCAAGAGGGCATTGAGTTTGAGAACAAATGCTTCTGTTCCTATGGGGCATATTTTCATTTCAATGCTCATAAAAAGAATTAATTTTCACAGTCTCTTACTTCAGTTCTTAAGTCCTTTTATGTTTGTATTTGTCGTCTTTATTGTGCAAATTTTTTGTGCTCATCAATGTCTCTGGAGTTACATAACGGTTTTATGAGATAATGAATTAGAATCCTCGTCTGTCTTAATTGTTGTGGATTTAATACAATATATTTTAATGGGGTTTTTTTAAGTGTGTATTTATTATCTGCAATTATGTGCAAGAAAAAGTCAGGCACACATTTTTTAATTTTTACACCCTTACCTAATTTAAGGAACTTCTATCAACTCTTCATTTGGTTCACACTCCCTTAAAGAGGCCTGGCTGGTGTTTTGGCATTCCATGGAGATCCTGAGGTTTAGGATGGCAAATACCATGCGTGTATATTTTCCCCATTTGTCGTTGCAGGTGTAACCCAAGATTTGGGTAATGTGTTAGGTGGTGACTGTGACAAAATGTGCATTAAAAATGTGACACATTTTGCATTTCAGTTGCTGGAAAAACATGATTCTTTCTTGCCTTTGTTTCTATGAGCTGACTAGGGCAGTAGTCCTTCAGACATGTTCAGTAGTGACAAAACTAGCTGCAGATGCTGAGGAATGGGTATGAGTTACCAGAAAAGAGAGTAGGTGACCACAGGAATGGCAGAACAATGTACTTGTAAGCACGTGGTGTTCAGTGCATGTGAAGACTAACTACAGCTTCCTCACGAGGGAAGTGGAGTAGGCTGACAGAGCAAGGGAAATAAGAATTGCAGCAACTCACAGGTCTATTGTTATTTGTCCCCTTAGAGCTTCATGGGAACCTATTTATTCTTCACTTCCCTTAATCTCTAATTAGTGCAAATTACTCAACTTTCCATGCATATTTTACTAACCTTGTGTTTCCTGATCATAATTTGTGTTTTGAAGGCTTAATATGTCCTTGCCAGGTGATTTATGTTCCTCCCTGAATGTAACCATAGTGAATGGTCCAAACAGTTGTTTGCTAAAGCTGAGAAATTTGAAGCAAGCCTGATACACTGACTTCAAGAGCACTGAGCTCAATCAAGCTGAGAAAAAGCGAGCCTAAGAAGTATATACTTCAAAAGGGGAAATATCCTTTTTAGTATGACTGCTATATAAAAAGTGATTGCAGATTCCAGTTTCTGGACAAAACAAGCACTTTCAGAAAAATGACTAACCTAGGTTTATGAGCAATCAGAAGTAATGGGGAATATCTCATTTAGTGACAAACCTACTCTTCTGTCTCTGTATTCCTGACTAGCATACAAGTGTGGATACTGCTTGGGTGTTTGTTGGAGATGAGTAGGATCCAGCTATGGAGTGCTCACAAGCATTTCGTTATTAACATAGACTCATAATCTTCCAGGTGGAGATGAACAGACTTGCACAGGAACAAGAAAAAAACAGCATCAAGGGGTGATTCTTATAAATACTCTCTCCACAGTCTCATTGCCAGCGATGAGATTAAAAAGTGGTTTTGACTGAGGTAATCATGAACATAGCAAAAAACCAGGGATAAATGGGCTATCTCTCAGTAAATATTTTCACAAAGCTTTTCAATAGGAATGTCAGCACTGCTGATTTCTTCCTCATATAGAGAGAACTCCCCCAGAAGTAAATAACAGGGGACAACAGCAAAATGGGGCACAGCTGAAACTCCTTGCTGAAATAGTAACTTCGCCATGGACACTGATGCTTGACTTGAACGTTAAAGAAGTGGCAGATAAATGGTGCACGCCATTCACAAGATCTGAAACAGCTCAGCACTGCTGTGTTCAGAGAGGTAATTTCCGCCGGTCATTATGACTCTGTTCAGGAGGGTACATAAAGCAAAGGGAAAGATAAAAGGAAACACTCCTTAAGCACTGCTCGAGTGGGCTGGTGGTGTGCTGGGATGCCACTGCCAGTCATGGTTCAGGAAGAGCTCCAAGTACAATCAGGAGCAAACAGGGCTGTGTTTGTTCTGTGCCAGAAGGGTGGCAGTCTCTTCCCAAACGCCCAAATCATGACCTGCACTTTACCAAATAGAATGTGTTCGTTCACCTTTGCAAAATACTTTAGCCCATAGAAGATTTTTTTTCAATTACATTATTATTAGATTTGGTATCCCAAACCAGCTTGAATGTCCTGTATCTTATTCTCAGGAAAAGACACACCGGGAATTCCCTGAAATGTTCAGACTTGCACAAACATCTGTCACAGAACATTTCCATCCAAATCATTCAAATTTGGCAAAGTTCTAAGCAATGAGCAGTAGAGTTTCAGGAGAAGAAGTAGCAGGCAGTTTTAATCTTAGCTGGATCTGCAACCTCCATTTATATTTGTAGATTTCCACATGGGAAAGGATCCTCTCCAAAGTTATTGCAGATATTCTCCAACGACTTAGAACAGTTTTCATTTTTTAATCAATAAAGCAAGTCCATCAACAATTTAATTTTTAAACAAACTCTGTTCCCCTGCTGTCTTCCCTGCCTTAATCGCTTATTTTCAGAACACTTGGAAAAATCAAGCCATACCAGAATTTGGGAAAATTATGCCTTGTTCCTTTTACTGTTGAAGGGAAAATCGTTTAAAAAAATACATCTCTTAAAGATCAGTGATATGTAATGTATCATGGCTTTAGTTTTAAGAGCACAGCTAGATTGGGAGGCAAGAACAGTCCAACGTGTGGTGCACGCTGTTGCTGTTCATATAGATACCCTTTGGATGGCTGCTGGTCTGAATTTAAAAGGCTACAGAGAAAAGGCACCTGCCTGGAAGATCCATTGCAAATGCTGTTTGACAAGGCGGGAGGGAGTGGTCGGCAAACACTGTCCTGCTGGGTGTTCAGGGATGAATGCTCAGGCTGTCAAATATTAGCCAACATGTCCTGCCAACGGCAGATGCCCCGGAGGTAATAAACCGGGGTATACGGCATTCCGTTTCATCCTAGCCATCCTGCAGAGAGGTTTGTTTTTGACAAACTCGTGTTTTTCTGCGGAAAACAGCCCTGCCTGGCCGCGCTCATTAGGGATTTGCGGTCTGGCAGGAACGCGCTCGTTCCTCACCGACCTACGATGGCTGGAGTTTCCCTCCTGACCGCTGGCGCGGCTGCTCCAGCGCTGCGGCAATCCTCAGGCAGCTCCAGAAACGCTCCGAACATAACTGCCTGTCAGGGAGGGAGAAGGACAATGTACTCCCTGCAGCACAGCGGGTCCCGCTGGGCCTCCCCTGGAGGGAATACCAAGGGAAAAGTCCTGGCAGGCGGCGGNGCCAGCGCCGGGGGCGGCCGGGGCCTGGGCACAAACAGCTCCTTCAGCCAGCGGGGCGCGGAGCGGGCCCGGGAGCGCCCCGGGACAGGGCGGCTGCGGCGGCCCCCGCGCAGCCCGGCAGGCCGGCTCTTCTACCGGGGGCCTCCTCCTCACCAGGTACCGCCTGATCTCCCCGCTTGGGTTGTTCCCAGACCGTACTTGTAGGTGAAGAAGTAAATGTTCGATGCCGGAGCCCTTCTGCTGCCGAAGGCCGGGGAAGCGCCCGCGGGGGCTGCGCAGCGAATTCCCGCGGGCAGATCCCATCTCCCGCAGCCGGGGCAGGGAGGGCTCAGCCCACACACCGGAGCGGGAGGGGTGAACCGCAGGGCTCAGCTGAGGGGAAGGTCTCCGGAATCAGTTTCTCCCTGCTCCCCCTCTCCCTGCCCAGAGCGGCGGTATCCCGGCCCTCCGGGGAGCGGGGATCGCAGAGCTCTCCCATTTGGGAGGAACACCAGAGTAGCGCCTGGCGTGTAGGTGCTCTTGGTGAAGGCGGCTCTTGCAGGGGAATACCTACCATTCCTTGGAAGGAGTGCCCCGTGTTTGCAAACAATCCATCTGAAGGAGGGGCTGAGGCCTCCCTGGTAGCCCCGGGGTCCCCTGTGACAGTGGCTGTCTGTGGTGGCCTGTGAATCCTGCTTTCTGGCAGCGGTGCTGTGTGTGCAGAAAGGCTGAGGGCATCCCAAGGAGCCTCTAGAATCCTTTGTTCAGTGAAGAAAGATCATCCTCGCCTTTCTCCTGCAGCACTTCCTAAATGTACACCTCACAGGGCAGCCCAGAGAGCAGCAAAGGGACCAGGCCAGAGTCAAAAGGCCAAAATCAGGAGCTCCTCCTCAGCAAGCACCCAAGAACGGATCAGTCTTTGCCCAGAAAAACCTCTCTCGGGGGTCATGTGAAGGGAAGTAACACCAAGGGTGCTTGTAAACTGGGGAAGTGATTAAACAAAAGTGATCTACAAAAAAAAAAAGAAGGGGAAAAGTGTTCCACAGCAGGCACTGACAGTGCCCTGGTGGATGAGGAACCCCTCCAGCAGCTCAGAAAGGGTTGAGCCTTTGCTCCCCAGTACCATGGGCTCCAAGTGATTCAAAACAGCATTTCAGCACTTAATTATGATGAGTTAGTTTTAAAAAAAAAACAAACCAAGGCCTTTAAATATAGCAGGTTTTAGTTTTCTTTGGTTACTTCCTGTTCTGACTTTTCTGGTGAGCTGTTCAGCTGGGCTTTTTCCACTGTTTATTTGGGTTTGTAAATATGCTTATTTTGGTAGGCCAGCTGGGTTGCAACACAAGCTAAGAGCGTCCAGCCTGCTGTGACCGTGGGCTGCAGCTGCAGCTGGCAGTGGATGTGCACGTTCCTCTGTGTGTGTGTGTGTGTGCCTGTGTGCTGGGGAACGTTGTATTTATCCATATTGGTCATGTTACCCACGGCCAGAATGATGGTAGAGCTGAAGGTTAGTGGCACTTAGTGGTGACATACAGCTATTTGAGGCAAGAAAGAATAAAGACTCCCTTGTGCCACATGAGGCTGACATTGTCTCCTTAGCTGCAGGAGTTGAGAGGTGAAGTCATGGCACAAAATATCTCAGTATTTTTAAAAATAATTCATTCTGGGCTGGGAGAAGCAGGAGAGTGGCAGAGATATGAAACCCACATCAGGCAGCTGGTGTCCTCATTGCTGGGAATTACAGTTCCAGGTGACTCTCTCTGGCTTCTGTCCTGTTCTTCAGATACCATGAAGGGACAGAGAGCTAAACAGTACCCGATACTATTCGCCTCCCTCCCCGACAGCTACTGCAACTGATCTGCCTTTTAAATGCTGATTTTTGCAAAATCCTCAGGCCCATCTGAGGGGATGAGAAGTGTCACCCCTGCTGGGACTAAGCTGGGCTACCACATCAGCTGAAAATAGTTTCTTGTCCTATGTCCCCCACCCAGCAAGATGCAGGGAGGTCGTGCTGCCAGGGCAGAGCCACAGGTGGGCCTTGCACTCATAGCAGGATCAGTGGCTCTGCAAAGCTCGAGCTGCACTCACTCATACAAGCTGTGTGTAGCCTCTGCTTTGCAGCCAGTTAATTTTTTGGCATGAAGGCTTGATGTGCTCCTGAACTGCAGCAGTAGGTGCAGGGAAAATGGTGCATTGAACAGGTGCCTGTCACGGCCTTCTGAGCTGCTCCATAGGCTCCAGCACTGTCAGCAGCCTCTTTCTGCCTTCACTGGATTTTGCAGCATGGGGATCAGTTGATACCGAACTGGCTTATCTGCAAAAATCCCATCTGAACTGGGTAGACTTGTGAAACCTGAGTCTCCACCAGGCCACAGCTCCCCTTTCTTCCCTGGAGACAGGGAGGTCAGTCAGGAAATTCAATCTCCATCCTCGTCCAAGGGCTTCAGCGAAGGAGAGTTGTGAGGGACAACCGAAAGCACATTTCTGGCAGGTGGATAATGTACCCATTTCTTATGTTCCAGGGCAGCTGAAAAAGCAGGACTGTGCTTGTCCATGGACTGCCAGGAGGCTCGCTAGGCACTCTGAGAGCCACATGCCATTTCCACAGCTACCACTTCTGAGTGAGAAGGTTTGTTAATAAAATGTGTTTAGATGTCTTTCTCAGAACCAATTTTCCTAAGTAATTACAAGATTATTACCCAGCCCCCCAGTTTCTTCTTACTAATATTCTTCCTTTCTTTCCCCTTCCCCTTCCCCAGCATTTTTCCAGATTGGGTTTCCAGGTGTCAGCTATGCAGGCCAGCAGTGCTGGTTCAGGGTCCATTTTCCCCCCCATACTGTGTCCTCTTTCTCCACTGTGTGGGCACTTCTGTGGTCAGCTTGTGAAAGAAGATGTGATAATTAACAGAAAGAAACTTAAGCGTTGCCCTGAGAGGAAGAAGACTGGTTGTAAAAACCCTTGGCTGTGATGCAGAAGGAATGCAATGACAGGCAACAGTGCCTGCTGCTCTTTCCCATCTTACATAGGAGAGACATCAAAATTTAAGTAGTAAAACCTCAGGGGTAAGTGAGAAGCTGTGTGAACAGTTATGAGCAAGGATCTCATAAATAAACCTGACCTATCATAATTCCACATGGTCTGTCTTGCCTAAATTTACATCGAAGATGCCAAAAGCCAGAGGAAGATGGTAAATCAGCCTGTCATTGTAAGTGCAGGCACTGGTTTCCAGTAAAAGTTCCCAGAAAACAATTAGTGAGGCTGGATTTCTACAGTCACTGATCAGCAAACCCCATAGGAGAAACCAGAACCATCAGGGCACAAACCCAAAGGTCTGTCTCGCGCAGCATCCTCTCTGAGAGTGAATATTGTAGCTATTCCTGGGAAAAATGAGTCATAGGCAGAGGAGTTTCTCCCCCAACATCCCTGCTCAGATTTTGGCAGTAACACCTTGAAGGGGTGCCTGAGCCAGCAGGAGCACCCTGACTCACCTGGTTCAAAGCTGCTAAAGGATTTATCACCTCTGAGGTTGCCCAGTCTCTCTCTTTTGGGTCCAATTTGTCCTGGCTTTGGGGAGTTTGCACTGAGCTGCCTAGTTCAATTCTGCTTCATGTATTCACCAGTGTGAGACCTGAGCTGGCTGTGGCCAGGAACACAGGCTGGCACCTCACTGGGATGGGCAGCCAGGTTGTTGTTAACCAGGAGCTGTATGCAACTCCCCAGGACAGGTGCTAGCTCCGAAACTTGCCCAGCACAAGGGAGAATAGATTGCTACTCCACTTCCTGGAGTAGCAATCAGCAGTTGAAGCTTTTGAGGAGTTGAGTGGAGCTGCTCCAGGACATAAAGCTAGTTATAAAGTAAGGCAGAGAGAGGCAAATATGCAGGTCCTTGTAGCAGCAAGACTGGCTGGCACCCAGGGACCGCCATGTGCTACTGTGGGAGCGTGACAGCCTTGGATGCCCACGAATCTGTCCAAGGTAGTGGGTCCTGCTGGCAGGTACAAGGACCAAGAATGGATTGGAGATTTCCAATGTGATTTGCTTCCACTGCCCAAGCAGTGACAGCCCTCATTGCTGGAGATTCCAATATTCAAACAACCTTTTTCCTTATGGTGCCAAAAAGCCAGTTCCTCCAGAGCTCCATGACTTTTGCACCTGACACGATAGAAAACTTGATGGGTGCCACACTCCCTCAGGTTTTATTGAGGAAACCTTCCCCAAACTAGCCCAAACACACACACAGTGGAGCATATGCAGGTCACTCTCTTGTGCTGAGGATGAGGTAATGGCTGTTGAAATACTTTTCAAAAATTTGTTGTCGTATCAAAGGCTGACGATTTTTTTATCCTTGCCATAGTCCTGGTTGTGTGCAGCAGTCAACCTTCAATTAGTTGTTGGGGAGGGATTATGTTACATCTTGCGTGGGTGTTTCATAGCCTGATACTCGCCCTGGATCATAGTGACGTGTGATATGTTGTTTCCAAAGGCAGGTAGGAACCTCTCTCCTCTGGCTCTGCATCCTGGAGATGGCCTCACCCAAGGTGGCAGTGGTGGGCGCAGGGGTCATTGGCCTGTCCACGGCCGTGTGCATCAGAGAGACTTGTCCCAGCTGCTCCGTGACGGTCCTGTCAGACCAGTTCAGCCCCAACACAACAAGTGATGTGGCAGCTGGGATGCTCATCCCTCACATCTACCCAGGTTCGTTTAATTCAGGGCAGTGCTGCCCATGGCACCTCATGCAGCTGTGTCCAGGTGTGCAGCGATGTGCAGAGGCTCGGGAAGAAAAGTGCTTTGACCTGTGTTCCCTGTCTGTCCCATATCCTTGGCACTCATTTGTATGCTTCTATTCTTTGCATTATTCCTCTCTGCACGTTTGGTTTTGTTCACACGCAGACACACCAATCCACAGACAGAAGCAGTGGTTCAAAGAGACCTTCAGTTACCTTTTTGCCATCAGCAACTCAGCCGAGGCATCAGAGGCTGGTGTTCACCTGGTCTCTGGGTAAGAACAGCCCTCAGGGCAGCTTTTGGTCCATTGGTGCTGTGTTCTGGAGTAGGCAGATAGGTTTTCCTTACTAGAATTCAGGGGTATTCTCTTCAAGGAGTAGCTTTTATGTCCGTATTCCCAAGAAACTGCATTGTATCTGCTCACATATGATGTATTTTTTGGCAAAATTCAGGCATAGGTGTGCATAGAAAACCCTCTCAGGTCTGACCAGCACCAAATATCTTTCAATAACTGATGTTTTCCACACTGTCACCTGCTAGTTTTTTGCAGCAGGGGTCATTTCAATAGGGATGGGACTGCAGGATCCTCTAGCTTCAGCAACTAGGTACAGGGATTCAGTTGGGGCAGTGTTGGGGGTATTTTATGCTGCCTGTTATGTACTCAGAAATTTGTCTCTTGGGAGTATTGAGACTGAGCACTCTGTAGCTTTATGGATACGCAAGGAATGGTGAACAGGTGTGCAAGTGGCCCCACCAGGTCCAGCCAGGTGTCTGCAGTTGTGCTGGGGGCACTGTGTGAGGGGCCTCTGTGCATAAACTATCACTGGAAGGGCTCTCTGCAGTTTATTTACCCTGGTGTGCCACCCTCAAGCTCAGCTCTGCCAACCCTCTGCCTGTTTGCCCAGGCAGGTATTGCAGGAGCAGGCAGCAATGTTTCCCCATTGCTGTTAACCTTGCAGAGCTGCACTGATGGGGAGGAAACATGTTCCTGAGCTCCATGTTTGTGACACACAACATGGTAGAGCAATAGCAGTGAAATTTTCCAGGTTTCTCCATGTGTCTTTTTAGGTGGCAGGTCTTTAAAAGCACTCCCAAGGAAGAGTTACCTTTCTGGTCAGATATTGTGCTGGGATTTCGACCAATGTCTGAAGCAGAACTCCAGAAGTTCCCGCAGCACCGATTTGGTCAGGCCTTTACAACAGTGAAATGTGACTGTCCACCATACCTGCTGTGGCTGGAGAAAAGGTTGGTTGTGCTTCAGGCTGGGCATGCAGAGAGAAACCCAGGCAGGGGGACTGGAGGCAAGACAGGGTCTCCTTGAGAGCCTTTGATTTGAACAAAACTGGAAAAGGGCTGTTTTTCACTGGGGAAAATACAACAAGCTCTTGCTTGGGGAAAAGAACAGGAAATAAATATCCAATTTTTCCAAAATGTGAAAGGCCCCATTTATGCAATATCCACTTTCTCCCAGTGTGTCTCTACAGTGGGGCTTGGAGTGTGAGTGACCCTGGGCACAGGGCCAACATAGCCACAGGGGCCATGCTCGGCCAGCCAGACCTTGAAGGTACATCAGGAACCTGCCATGTCCTGAGAAAATGTCTGGCTGCTCCACATTTGCCAAACTTCCCAAATAATATCCCTCTGTTTTTGAAGATACATCCAGCCCCTGAGAGAATAAGCATGTCTAGGAAGGTGTCTTATTGTGAAGACTTTACACTTACAAAGTAGCTGGACCAAATAATTTCAAATTTGTTCAATAATTGGAGGAATTTCTTAATCCAGTTAGGTGACAAAACCCCCAAAATGTTAAACGGCATCATCTTGTAACAAATTTTTTGAAAATGTTTGACTGCATAAGGTTGGTGATGCACTCACTCTGAGGAGTCATGGCATCAGAGTTCATGCCTGGATTGACATCAAAGTTAGAAAATCTGCCAATTTCCAAATTTCTAAGTTTCCCCCCAATACATGGATTTTGGAGAACCACAGGAGAGACAGGATGCACATCTAAAAGGGCTTTGGCACCTGGGATGAGTATTTGATCCAAATAAGTACCTCTAAAGTGAGCAAATGGCTGTATCCACTTGAGAGAAAATGACAGGCTGCAAGCTGATTTGAGGTTAAGTAAAGAGATGTGTACTGATACCAAGGTACAAATTGCCAGCTCAGCTGGTTACTTGGATGCCTTTCATCACACTGCAAAATGTGAAAAAGCATTTCTTGTTGTAGCAGCCAGGCGGGCTGGGAGTTCTCCTGTGGCACCAGTGCCTTGTGAGGTCTGTGCCATCTACTCGGTACACATGCTCTGTCATGTTTCATTCCCTAACTGAAGCAAATTTCCGCTGCAGGACAGCTAAGTTGTACAACCTATTTAGTATCTGCCATGTGATTTCTGCCTCCTCATCCCTGCTGTAGTCTTATTTCTCAAAGGATATAGCCTAATGAGATGATCAAGCTCTTTTTTTTTTTCTTTTCTCCCCGGTGATGAGAAGTGAGAGAATATTAAGTGTGTAACTAATTCTCAAACCCCTAGAGACCTGAGCAGTATTTATAGACCATTCTCCTGGCAATCCACAAGGAAAATTGTTTTTGTGCCCACCTTGCTTGCCCAAAAATAGACTTCAGGAATTTTTTCCTGCTTACTCGCCTGAATTCAGAAGTTTTCATTGAGGTATTTTTTATGGCATGATGACAGAGTTCCAGTGAGCTCTCCCAGCAAGTTGCCCAGCCACGAGATCTCCGCTGTTCTTCCCAGCCAGCTTCAGTGTCCTGCTACATCAAGCCCCAGAGCACTAACTATGCCATGGATTCTTGGCTCACTCACTGCTTTGTGGGAAACCACTACCTTTATAGTGAGGTTGATAACTTTGCCAGCTGCTAGAATGTTGCAGAGGACAGGACTTTCCACTTAGTGCATCACAGACCTGCCTCCTGACTTGCTTATGCTAAAACCCCCAGTAAAAACCCCCAGCAACAGGATCCAGCTGACAGCATGCTGTAACTCCATCTCATACCAGTGATTTTCCACAGGGAAGGGCTCCAAAATTCAGGCAAGTTCAGGGGAGGATTTGGCTTGAAATGGAGCTCAAAAATGAACCTCAAGAAGAGGTGACTTTCACCAAAGAGCAGACATACATGTATAGTGCTGGGTGACTCCTGGCTGCTGCTCCAGAAGGTTTTGGGTTTCCTGGGGGTCGTGTGCGACATCTCCCCAGCCTTAGTGCAGATCTTAGGGCTTTGCACACGGCACTAGATGGCTACATGGCTCAGGAGGGGAGTTGGGAATGAATGTGACAGCACATAACACATCAGGCAAATCACAAACAGAACCCCCATTACATTTTCTTTGCTTTTTGTCCCATCTGTTGTTTGGTTTTGATCAGTATGTAAAGGCAAAAGCAATCTATCTCATTTAACTGATGTTCATAATAATTACATAAGGGCTTAGGGGTTTCTTTTCTGCCTCACTTATGGAGTCTTTTTGCAGGTTGAAAGCAGCGGGCACCCAGATGCACACCAGAAAAGTGGGAGACCTGTGGGAGCTGCACAGTGAATATGACATCGTTGTCAACTGCGCAGGCATGGGAGCCCACCTGCTGGTGGGAGACAAGCAGCTCTTCCCTGTCCGGGGACAAGTCCTCAAGGTTCACGCTCCTTGGGTGAAACACTTCATCCGGGATGGGGATGGCTTAACTTACATCTACCCAGGCATACACAGGGTGACCCTGGGGGGAACCAGGGAAAAGGGCACCTGGATTCTCTCCCCTGACCCTGGCACTACTAGAGACATCTTTACCAGATGCTGCTCCCTTGAGCCCTCACTGCAGGGAGCTCAGGATATTGAGGTGAAGGTGGGCCTACGGCCATCCAGACAGGGCGTGAGAGTGCAGAGAGAGGTTTTGAGCCAAGGAGGAGTTCAGCTCCCAGTGGTCCACAACTATGGACATGGGGCAGGTGGCTTCTCAGTGCACAGGGGCACAGCCAGTGAGGCTGCTCACCTGGTGGGAGAGTGCATTTCTGCTCTGCAAGGCTCCTCATCGAGGGCCAAGCTTTGAATCCCAGAGGCTCCTTTTCCATTTACAGCTAGTGCTACATCTCCAAGCTACAGTTTCATGCATCTTTTCTCACACTTGTTGGCAAATCTGGTTTTTTTCTTCAAGGCCCTCAGATTTTGCTCTCAGACAGCAATGATTTCCTCCCAGTCCCTCCCCTCCTTCCCCTCACAGCAACATTGACATGGCCTTTGTTCTACAGAAGAGGATTTTTCAGAGTGGACTTGGGAATGCAACATCTCTTTTCTACTTCACAGCAACACCACCTGGTTTCCTTGCAACAGCTGATATGAATAAATTGGAGAAAAACCAACAAGGATTCTAACACTAGCATCAGTTTCATAGAAGAGCCATTTAAGACTAGATAAACACTCTAAAAATTTTTTCTGTAACTGGACATGAGCAAGCTCCTCTGCTGTAAGAAAGCTGAGTCACCAGAGCCCAGGCCCTCTCACTCCATGGCAGAGGCTATGTTGGGCTTTACACTCCTCTCAGTAATTCAAGCCCTTTGATGTGTCTGAAGATAATCACTCCCCAAAATTGGATCTTACCATCGAAGTCCAGGTCTGACTCTTAGTGATTAAACCACTCATTAAATCTTAAATGGCTCACTTGAGAGTGTTATCATCCATTTTTGTCTAGCTTTTTTGTCCACAGAGTTACAAAATCATTCAAAATCCTTTAATAATTTCAGTGATTAAAATCAACTGAAAAATAAAGTTCTAATAATGGAGCAAAGGTCACTTCTGTAGTGTTTCCTTTCATAAGCAAGGGATTTTCTTTCATTTGGGATGGCCTGACAGGGCCAAGAAAGGCCACATTCAGCCTTGGCTGCCAACTCCTGCTGTTCTCAGGGGCAATGAGGACAGTTATCATTTGCAAGGGACAGCTGTCAGAAGAAACATCACCAAATTAAATTATAGGGCAGAAAGCACCTAGGACCAGCCTAAGCCAGCCCTGCCTTCAGCAGCCTTGTCCTCTTTTTCTCAGCTCTGAAGGCTAATTTTGCATTCCCCCTCTGTCCCCCCATTCGTCCTTTCCAGTGGTATGAGAGGGCAGAGCTGCTGCTTTTGGTAGCAGTGTTGGCATAGGGCTTGTCAAACTGCAGCTTTGTCCTCATCTAACACAGAACATAAAAATACATGGAAAAAGAACGTGAAAATGGGCTCTTTTTTCTTAATCTTTATTTTAAGCTTTAAAAATAGCCAACAGCGTAACTTATCCTGGAGAAAGAAACACTACTACTGCTAATGGGGTGATCATAGCCCCATAAGAAACCAAAACTGTGCTTGTGCACTTCTCTGCAGGTCAATGGGGTTTCTTCTACTCTACTTCTAAAATTTGGTTGATAAAGTGCCAGAATAGGTTAGGCTGCAGTCCCATCAATCTGGTGTCCGAGCTCTGCTCATGGCCAGCAGGGGGAACAGCCACTTCTGGCCTAGTCTTCCTCACCTCGGGGGTAGCTTAGTGTTTCAGATGATTTATCTTCCACAGTTGTTGACTTGCTTCTAAAACCATGTATGGTGCTTCTGTTCTCCCCAACATCCTGTGAAAACCGGTTCTGTAAAGGGAGGATGTTGGGGTTGTCCGGATCGATAATAAAGGCCTGAGTGCCCCGGGACAGTCCACTGAGGGAAAGGAGCTTTGGTGGAGGAAGAGAGAACTCCCCCTGGAGTTAGAGACCACAGTGGTCTAATCCAAAGTTTCTGAAGCCTGGCCCCTTATCCCTCAATGGTGGTCTCCAGGTCAGTCATTCTCTGGACATTCCCCAGTCTCTGGAAAGTTCTGAGTTATTCGGTTGTTGATTGGTTGTTCCCCTTTGACTCCTCCCCTGTTCCTCTGTTATTGGCACTGTTACCCTGGTCCCTCCCTAACTACTCCCCTGGACCCTCTTCTGATTGGTTTGTTTTTTCCCTTATAACCCTGTGTCAGGGGCTGCTCGAGGCTCTTCGCCTGTGAGCCCCCGTGGTGCAGAATAAACTGCACAACTTGCTCACACCAAGAGTCCCTCCTGTCTCTTTGGAATCTCCTGTGCTTCTCGCCTTCCACCTTAGCCAAACCCTGCTCCCACCGGGTGGGCCATACCTGAGCCCCCCTGGTGTCTCATTCCCCGCTCAAAGGCGGTCTGGGACACTGGGGTTGCTCCGGCTTCGGGCAGCCTTAAGATCCGGGTAGGCTCTCTGAGTTAGCCAGGAAGCGACAGGAGAAACTTATTTGTCCAGGAGCAGAGCTTGTTGCCTTCATCTTTCTTGAACATGAAAACATTATCTGATGCCCTTTTCTTGCATGTAATGAGAGGTAGTGACTAGTTACTCTCCTTGGCCCTTCTGGAGTTTGTAAAGCTCCACCATACTCCCTCTCAGACTCTTCTTTCCCACCCTGTAGAATCTTGGTTTATGTAATACGTAATTGCCTCACTTTCACAAGCCCTGATCCTCATGGGGACATACCTGTTGGAGAGAACACCACAGTAATGCATAGGCAATCCAGGAGGTTCCTTCTCCAAGTGATAGAGCTGCCAACAAGGCGAGGTGTTATGCTGGGCCCTGTTCTTGCCAACAAGGAGGGGCTGGTGTCCCAAGTGAAAACATTTCTCAGGAGTCAGTACTGGGGCTGGTGCTGTTTAAAATCTTTGTCGTTGACACACACAGTGGGACTGAGTGCACCCTCAGCAAGTTTGCTGACTCCAGGCTGTGTGGTGCAGTGGACATGATGGAGGGAAGGGATGTCATCCAGGGGGACCTTGGCAGGCTTGAGATGTGAAACTGTGCAAACCTTGTGAAACTCAACAAGGACAAGTGCAAGGTCCTGCACCTGGGTTGGGGCAATCCCAAACATGAATACAGGCTGGGCAGAGAATGGATTGAGAGCAGCCCTGAGGAGAAGGACCTGGGGGTGTTGGTTGAGGAGAAGCTCAACAAGACCCAGCAATGTGTGCTTGCAGCCCAGGAAGCCAACCATATCCTTGTCTGCATTGAAGCAGTGTGACCAGCAGGGTGAGGGAGCTGATTCTGCCCCTCTGCTTTGCTCTTGTGAGACTCCACTTAGAGCACTGCATCCAGCTCTGGGGTTCTCAACATGAGAGGATGTGCACCTGCTGGAGTGAGTCCAGAAGAGGCCATGAAGATGATCAGAGGGCTGGAGCACCTCTCCTATGGACACAGGCTGACATAGCTGGGGTTGTTCAGCCTGGAGAGGAGACAGCTCTGGGAGATCTTACAACACCTTCCAGTACCTAAAGGGGGCTTGCAAGAGAGTTGGAGAGAGACTTTTTGCAAGGGCATGTAGTGATAGGACAAGGAAGAATGGCTTTAAAATGAAAGAGGGTGGATTTAGATTAGAAATAAATTCTTCACTGTGAGGGTGGTGAGGGCCTGGCACAGGCTGTCTAGAGGTGTGGGTGCCTTATCCCTGGAAGTATCCAAGGCCAGGTTAAATGGGGCTTTAAGCAATCTGGTCTAATAGAAGGTGTCCCTGCCCATGCCGAGGAGTGGAACTAGATGATCTTTAATGTCCCTTCCAACCCAAACCATTCCATGACTCTATGATCTCTCTTCTCTTCATAATACATTAAAATGCTTTATAGTCATTAATAAGCATTAAGTGGCAACCTAAGTCCAAGACACCTGTCCTGAGTGGTACTAGCTGTCTCAGAAGCCATTGCTGAGGCTGGATAGTAAGGCAGTCTTCCTCCCAGCTCAGCCAGGTGTTTTTCTCTGCTTTTAATTACACTGACTTTAACCTGTCATTACTTTGCACAAACTTGTGAGATGGATTTTGCAGCTCGTTGAGGCAATTTGCATTTTACTACCTTGAATAAACTGGTACCACCAGCAGATCAGTCATTTGCCTGACTGATGGGTCTGTGGATGAAAACTGGCCCTACCATGATCCCTCTAAGATGGAATTGGAGGCTTCTCTCCACTGTGAAGAGTGAATTATTTATGTTTACCTTGTCTCTCTATCCTGTACACAGTTGCTGACTCATGAGAGGATCTTCCCTCTTACCCCATGCCAGATTAGCTTCTTAACAGGTCCTTGGTTCAGATGTTATTAAAGGCATTCCAGAAGCTGAGCAGGTCATGTCGAGTGGATTGCTCTCATCTGCAGCTTCACAGCTTCCTCTGAAGCTGTCAGAGGGTGGTGGAGCACAGCTTCATAGCTTCTCACTGCAAAGCTCTGCCAATTCTCCCCTCAGACTGTCTCTCCTTGCAACTATTCTGTTACTATGGCTTTTGCTGTTTGCCTGCCACAGGTGTCAGATTTAGTGGCTTGCATTTCTCTAGATCTCTTACAGCACTTAAAACAGTATCACATGCCATCCTCTTTTTTCTTGGTCCATTTTAAGTAAAAGCTTATACACTGGCTCTTATAGTGCAACAACTTCCATTAGCATTCCTTAAAAAGCCACAAGCGAGTAACATCTGCTTTTCATGAATTTGTTACTATCCCTTGCATCTATTTGTTCTAAAGCCTCATCTAATGACCCTTCAATCTGAGGCAGCTTCCCTGCATTATCCCTTTAACAAATGGTTCTGCCACGGGAATTTCACTAAGCTTTTCTGTGCTGAATGCAGATACAAGTAATCTGTTTGGCTGTTGTGTTAGGATGTAGTTTCTCTCAAACTCCTTTGCCACCCTGATCATCTGCCGACTGCACACCCTAGTCACCTGCAGAACCCTCCAGCAGGCTCCTTGCTCCTGCTAGGATAGAAGCTTTTTGTCTAGTAACAAGTTCCCTCAAAATATTTTTTTAATCTTCCTTTCTGTTTCTGCTTTTAATTTAACAGAGTTCATGTCCTTTGCCTAATTTGGAGGGGATCTATTTTGGTTCCTTCCCATGTAATTTTTATCATGCTATTACAATGACCCAGTAATTATCTTCCTTCTGGAATATGTCTGATATTTCAATACCCTTCTATAAAAATTGAGGCTTTTAAAGCTGTGTTTTATTTTCACGTTTAGAGCAAATAGAAGCAAACATACATGTAGCCTGATTGCTCCAGCTCCTGTGCACCATTAAAAGGAGATTTATTTGTTCAGATTGAACCTTGCTGTTTCCCCCTTACTTATGGTTATAAAGAGGTGAAAACGGCACCTTTAGAGAAATGCCATCATGACCCCCTGTTCCTCTCTTCCTCCTCACTTCCCCCAGTCTCTAGCTTGAAATTCCTTTTTAAATCTTACTTCTTCTCAGAGAGGTTTTCTCCCTGGCTAAAGTCATGCCACACAAAGGTTGAGCATTCTATTCAGAAACCTCATCTTTTTGTTCCAGAAGCTTTCAATTTGCCAAGAATTTGTCCTAATACTTTGGGAGTAACTGAGTATCCTTCCATTATGCTTCCCTAGGCCTGGAAAATTTAAATAATCTAAAATATATCCTAGGTACATAATGATGCTGCCCTGTGCCAATTATACACCTGCCCACAAAGGGGAGTCACAGGATTTCAGTGCCTTCAGGCCAGCTTGCTGGCACTGGCTGCTTTCAGGCACTTGAAGTTTGTTGAGATGAGTCCTGTCTTGCTTCAGCTGCCCAGCCTCGGGTGTCAGTCTCCGGCAGTATCTCATCAGCCATCCTTGAGTTTCTGCTCCTCATCCAAGACTCTTGCCAGGAGCTGGAGCAAAGATTTGTCCTCTCTTACCTCTCCAGCTCCAGCCGAAGCTGAGCCGGCAGCTGAGGAATTTTCAAAACTCCATTTTGATCTTAAACCTGTCTGCACTGCTGCATCAGTTCTGTAGTTTTGATCTTGATCTGGAATCACAGAACAAGAGTCAGAGAAACACTCACACGTGGGAGAGAATTAACAGTGGAAGGTCCATTAAACCTTCCTGACCTCCACATGCTGATGAAAGGTGCCCTCAAAGAAAGACTTAGCTGTCACCTGTGCAAAGCATTTTATCCCTGTGCTGTTCCTTAAGCTCCTGCGTGTCTGGACATAAGTTATCCAAACTGTACTTGAGCATTTCCTTCTTATCCACACCTTCTGATGTACATTGAAGAGGCACCCCTGGCAGATGGCAACCAATCTGTCAACCTCACATGGAGCTTCAAAGGTGTAATTGTGGTATAGAAAGAGAACGGTTATATTTTGAGACATTTTTATCAACCTTTGCGATTCCAGACAGCAGATGGGATGTGTGATGGATTTTAGAACTTGAGCACAAAATAATAGTTTTCTGAAACAGGGAATTTTGTTCATTTTCTTCACAGAAACAATGCCATAAAGTCTTATTTTCTCGATATAGGCTTTTGCCTCTGTTTAAAACAAATATCTGGAAAATACAGGAAAATTGGCATTCACCGTTCATTACCATTCTCTTCCAGTCGAGGACTATTTGAGATAAACTGAAAATTCATTAGGAATAAATGTAGCAATCAGAGATAACATCACGGCCTGGACCGAGGTTTTTATCGTTTTCACAGCAATCAAGTGACTATCGTTACGTTGTTCGCCGCTCTAGTTTATCCTGCTCTATTCCCTACTTTCCACCAGAGGGAGATGTTGGATCAAGCAGTTGCTGGAAAAACCCTCACACTCCATCTCGAAGAGCAAGTGGAGTGTTGCTTAATTCAGTGGCAATCTGGGTGCCTGTCGGGCTCCCACGTACCTAGAAGGCTTGGGGAACTTGGGTGCTTCAGTAGAGCTTTAAAAAATGGTCGTGGATCAGTTACTTACGAAGAACATATTTAAAAAGTACAATAAAATGTAAAGGGAGCAGCATACCAGAAACTGTTGTTAACAAAAAATAAGGAGGAATAATAATAATAATAATAATCATCATCATCATCATCATCCTAGACAAAGCTGCTGCTATAGCAACATGTCCCAGAGCTTTTCCCCCACCAAAGGCTGGAGAGGAAACCACTGTCTTGGGTAACCAAGTGCCCTCAGTTCCTCGTATTCTGGGTTCTTGGGGTCCCCCAGCCCCTCAAGCTATGTCTAGGCTGGAAATACTGTGGGGCAGTCCCTGTGGGGCTGCAGCCTGACCCATGTGTTCACTGGCTCCTGGCCAGGCTCCTGGTGAGCCCAGACACCACTCTGGGTGCTCAGGTATTAGAAACCACTGCTGCTTCAAGATCTGAAATGAACGGGCTTCTTTCTTGGAATTTTCCCCCCACGTCTCTTTTTCTCAATGAAAAAGTAAAAATTATATATTTTGGAGAAGAAGAAGCAGACATGAGTCAAAACCCAGCCTCATTAAGAAAGGGAGGTACTGGGGAGAAAAGAAAGGGGGAAGAGACTTTCCTGAAAGTGAACAACTTCATAGAAACAGTATTTCCAAAAGTAAAATCAGTTTCAAGGGAATAGTTTTCCTTTGTTTTGCTTTCATCCTTTGAGACTGTGTCGCACCACTGACAGCAGCCAGGACTAAGGGAACACTGCCCCACATCACTTTCCTCTGTTCCCGTTAGTGTCCATTACCTACCACAAGGACAATCTACTTCTCACACAGCTAAAGACATGCACCATGTGCATCATGTGTTATGCTCCCACCACTGTCACATCTCCCACCTCTTGATTCAACTTCTCCAAAGTCCCGGTCAACCAGCTGATATCTAAGCCTTACATTAGCCTTTCCTTCAATTTGTAAGCCAAACAGAGAAGGGGAGGTTTGTTTATTTTCTTTGTCATCGGAGAATTAAACAACTAAGCCAGCTGTCGGTGTTTAGGAAACACCTGCATGTGAACCTTCAGTCAGCATTTAGGCTAAAGTGAAGTTCTGAGAAACAACCTTTCTCTTAGGGAACACACTGGAGCCATGGAGGGAGCTTCTCTGTCATACAAATGAATGATTTAGGTTGCTTAAAGAATCACCATCAGAGATATTGGTGAAAACAAACTTTAATATACATTTGCAAAAGTAAGGCAAAGCTTGATGGCAAGACTTACTCTAATACTTACTGCATGGATAATGCATATAAAGGAAAATTAAATTAGAATCAATATAGAGTGATTTATATGGAGATCAGGGATGTAAAGAAAGGTAAGAAAGGAAAGGTTAAGGGGGGCTGTCTGGTAGGTAATGAGATTCAGAGCGGACTCCCTTGCTTTCCAGACTTCCTGCTTGCCAGACCCACACATGGCTGGATACGATCTTAGGCTCAGACACGGTCAATTGTTTATGTCTAAAGGATCCAGCAGCACTTCAATGTTAGATTAACCAATAATATAAACAGTAATATAAACATTTTATTGACTATAAACAGTAATAACAGTTATGGATTCAAGATCATAACACATATACTGTATTTGTTATGGGGTGTGCAAGTCAATACACACATGCAGGTATATGTACACAAATGTACAAAGGTATCCTGCACACACAGGCATGGATATGTAATGTATAAGTACAAAGGTATGTGTGTTAAAGCATTCCCCTCAAGAATCAGTGAAACGCTCATGTCTAATGCCTTTTCGGCATTTCTTGATAGGGGGTGGGATGAGGTGTTGAGCCTCAAGTAGTGGGGTATCAGCCCAGGTTCTGTTGCCAGGTGACACTACGAATTTCGCAGACTTGAGAGTTTGGGCACTCTGAGAGGCATCCCACACAGAGGGAAATACTGATGCAGCCCACTTCAGTCCAGAAGAGCTCAAAAGTTCTGTCTTAGGACCTCTGCTTTTAAGGACATGAGATGGTTGGCTTAAACCATTGATATATTTTCATCCTGGCTGCAATTTGGGTTAGTTATTACTGGAATTTTTGAAATTCCAGTGAGGATAGTACTGTTCCACTTGAGCTACATTTCAGATAAGGAACATTCCAAGGCTGCCAGGGGATGACTGATTATTCCTGCTGTCATCTCCCACCTAGGTAAGGCAGCAGGAGTTCCTGGTACGGTCAGTACTGCCCCAGCTTAGCTTTCCAAGAGTTCCCAGTATGATCAAGAGGTGCTTCGCCACCAAGCCCTTGTGGAAAGGCCTGAGCAGGCCAGAGGAGAGAGGGGAGGGACGAACCAACACACAGTTGCTTTCCTCCTTGCCAAAAAAGTGTGCATGGTTGGGCTTCAAGGAGATGAAGCCTCTCCTCTGCACAGACTTTGTAGCCTGATGAGCCAAATTATTTTTTGGTTGACAGCTGGTCTCCTTTGAGTATTCAAAGAACTGGATTTGGACTTCTCACATCCCATATTGCTGTGGCTAGAAGAAGAGCACTCCCATTTTTAGGTGTGCTTTCAATGAAAAAGCTCCTTTATATTTTTGAAATAAAGGAGCTGAGGCAGCTGAATTCTAGGGAAAGACTCCAAGAAACAACCCACTTCTCTACAGAGGTAAAGACCCTGAGAAGCACTGGCTACCCTGCGTCTGAAAATCCTTCCATAAGCCTGGGTGGGCACTCTTTTTCTCTGTGGTGAGTGTATCTGCACAGTGTCAGCACTCCAGGAATAATCACAGGACGAATTGACACAGAGATTTGCAGCAGGATAATTGCCTCAAACAGACGGATAAATAGCTTTTTCTGGCATTTGATGGGCCTCTTAAGTGAATGGCAATAAACTCTATGCGAACAGATGTTTTCCCTCTTTTTTGTCCTTTTGCATCTCATCCATAATTATGCACTAAAATGTTCTTGTCTGGGTTGCTGAGAGCAATCTTGTTGCTGTTTGTCTTTGCAGTGTAAGAGTGAGCACTTCAGCAAAAAGATTGAGTAAAAAGCCCTGGATTCCTAAAGGCTCCCATCACTATACATCAGTGATCATCTTCTTTCCTTCGTGTTAAGCCTGAGGGGGAAGTGAGAAGTTAGGGAGAAAATTTGCGTCTTCTAACTGCTGCTTTGCATGTCCCAGTGTTGCGGTATCCCCCCTGCAGGTGTTGGTGCCTTGGGCTCCAGCTAGGAGGTTTCTTTGCTTGCCTGGCTTCTGGCATTGACCCAGCTACAGTTCGGGAGAAGCCAAAGCTTCACCTTTGCCTTGCAGGGGAGCCAAGTGTCCTCTGAGACACTCCTCTTCACTCTGTGCAGACTGGACTGTGGGGAGATGTCAGAGCAGGCTTTCCTCTGTAGCTGCTGGCTCCGCCTCCAGCCTTGCCAACCGGAGAGAAGCAGGCACAAAGTATGCCTTCAGAAACATGTACTTTATCTCCTGACAGAGTACAAAGAAACGACCTTGTTCCTGAGGAAATTCGATACACTCTGGCAAAAGGATCTCCTCCTAACAAGGAGCCTGTGAGCAAGCCAGGAGCAGGGGCACAGCCACAAGCATTAGCCCAGCTGAGTGTTCCTTGCTGGAAGCGATGCCGGTAGAGGCGCCTGCCTTGTCACAAACCCACTCTGTCCTTCCCAGATCGTCTTTGGAACATCTGGCTGGTCTTTGCTTCCCACATCCATAGGATGGAGGCAGACATGCTGCAGGGAGGCACATGCCAAAAGGATGAGCCCTGTGGTAGCACCTAACCTACATACAAACTCTTGGCTGAGGAGGTTATTCCACTTCAGATCAACATCGGTGTCTCTGCAGCATTGACGCTGCTCCACATGACATTGAGGGCAAACTGCTTGGAAAAGAGCCTGCGGGAAGAACACTGATTTTTATCCTCACCGTCTGCTCTTAAACAGGCTGCTCAACTGCAGGGGAGCTGTGGTATCTTTTCTGCTGAGGGCAGACCATTTCTCTCCTCCTTGTTAGGATTGTATCTAAGATTTTAAAATGCAACCAGATGGCGGAGAGGATTGGCTGACCACATGGTAATAGTTAAAAAAAACAACCTTTTTTTTACAGATAAAGACTGAATTTCATGTCCTGAAAAAATGAGGTGCTTTTCAGACACGTGGATGAGACCTTTATTAAAGGTGGATGAATATTATTAAATTGGCCTGCATACTGGTCCAGAACATTTTTGAAAGCCTCATATCCTAGGCAAGCTGCTTTTCATCCATCAGGTCTCAAGGATGCTGCCAGCCACTCCCAGCTTTTATTGTTTCCTAGCGCCTTTAATGATGCATAAATTGTACAGACACATGCCAGTATATCAAACAGTGCAAGAGAGACCATAGAAAAAGGGCACAGTGTACGTTTATTATGGGTCTTAATTTGTTTGTGAATCTTCTACTTGAAACATTTTGTTACTGTTCTTCTCCCTGTCAGCCCCAGCGCTTTGGTCTGCACCTCACCCCCCTTGGAGACCTCTTTTCCCTGAGTGCTTGCAGATGAAGGAAGGTCTCTCTCAGTGACATCTGCTCAATTGTTCCAGTGCTGTTGCCATCCTCTATATAAATACTTTGGCATTTGTACTGTTCTATGTAAGCCCATTAAAAACATGTAATAAAAAGGCTTGTATAATTTCTTAAAGCCATCATTACTATGCCAGCTGCGGTGCTTTGCCAAATTCTGACTATTATAGATTAATCCCTATGCCAAATTATATTTTTTAATGAAAGATATTCATCCTTGAGCTTAGAAGCGTAAAAATGTAAATAAAATTTATTGCTTCCAAAAAAAGGCAGAGAGCTGAAGTCAGAATAACACTAAGGTAATCTTTAAAACATACAGAAAATAGGATTTTTAATAGAAATCCAGGGGAATTTCTAAGCAAAGCTGGACATCTTCCTGGGATTACAGTATAGATTCAGATGAAATACAGACGATGAACTGATATCACAAAAATCTTTGTGCAACAGCATGTGAACTGCATATGAGCCATCACTACTTAATTCCTGTAAAGTGGAATGTCTTTTTTTTTTTTTTTCAATTTTTATACTAAGATCTCTTCAATAAAATTTCCAGTCCTTATTTTAAAAAGCAGGCAGAATTTTGCTTGTTCAGAATGATCGGACAATTTAGTAAAAGGCATTCTGTAACAGCACTGTTATTCCTCTCCAGGAGTGAAACACAGCTTCTGGAGGCAATAGTTGTATTTGTATTTGTAAATACCACAAGGTTTAGGGTTAAATAAATAAAGTTAAAGTCCAGGGGTAGCAGAGAGCTGCAGAGCATCTTCTCCTGAAGGGCTGTCTTGTTCTTCTTCTCCTCCCTGCAGCGAATGTGTGTGCACAGGTACGGGTATGTATGACTGAAAACACACAAGAGTGTGACTCAGAGGTAAACCTTGAGCTATAATCCCCTCTCCAGGCCCGTAATTATCAACCATCTCTTTCATCAAATTTGGAGCATGTGGCTAGGCTGTGGTTTTCAATTCCCTCTGTAGCTGGAGGAAAAAGACAGCTTCTGCCCGTGCCTCGTGCTGTGCTGCCGAACAGCAAGATCAATCTTGTGATAAGCTGCCTAAATGGCCCACGAGCTTGAGGAGAGCTAATGGGAGACTGCATGAACATATATTTTTTAGTTGTTACCTTCAAACTTACCAGCGGCGAGCTGAGAACCAATTTTAATGATTCATACAGCTGCGCTTTTGCCTTGACAGCTATTTAGACACGTATTTCTCAGCAGCGGTAAGTGGGTAATGGACCAATACAGCCAATTTGCTTATCTGTTGCTAACATTTAAAAGATAACACAAAGAGATTCTTTCATAGTTTTAGGTGGGATTTAAGGCATGGGAAGAAGTAAGGGCTGTACCTACCTGGCAGAGCTGTGTGCGGGCTCCATGGGGGTCTGTCACTTGGTGCATAAAGAAATACTTCCAGGATTTCGAGCTGCAGTTTTAAGGAACAGAACTGAAACCAGGCTTGCACAGAAGCCATCACTGAGAAGTCACCCAGGGAGCTACAAACTTTTAATTCCCTGTTCCTCAGGGCTATGGCAGAGCTTTGGCACATAAATGTGCAAGGCAATAAACCAGGCCTGGACCAAAGCTCTGACTGCTGCAGACTCAGGACCAGCAGAGGCACACACATCTTGGTGGGAAGGACACACTGTGCTTCTCTTCTGCAGCCACTTTTAAAATGACCTTGTGGAAGTTTCTACACAAACCGTCTGTTTTCAAATGCATGCAACAATATCACTCCGATTTTCGAGGCATTAGTCAGGAGTGTAGGAGGGGGGAAAGGGAAAAAACTCTTTCTTTGCTCTGTTCTGTAGATTTTGGCAAGTGGCTCATACCAAGTCCTGAGCCCAGAGTCAAAAAGAGCATTTTTATTCATTTACTCATTTTATAGGAGGAATGTTTGACTTGTATTAACAGCCCTTGGAGAATCCTAGGGAATCCTAGTGGCATTTTTCCTACCTGGGGTTTAATTTTGCAGAGGGATTGGAGCAGACATTTTGACTAACCAGTAGATAAACAGAAGCCCTGACAGTGAGTGGAGGCAGAAGATGAATGGGGTAGGCAAGATGTTTGAACTGAAAATGGCCATAAGAGAGAGAAACATTAAATAACTGCTGCAAAGAAGAGATTTCACTACCAATGATATCCCAGGCAAGAGGTAATTTGTAAGCAGCAAAGATACCACTGAAGCAATGAAATTTCATTGGTGTTCAAATTCTTCCTTCTAGAGGTTTAGCACTGCGCTCTTACTACAGACAAATTTGTAAATGAGAGAGGAATTTCAACAGTTTATAGACCTTTCCTGGAGAAACTAAGGGAGCTGTAGCTCTGTGGCACCTACATAAAAAGTAGATAGGGTAAGACTGATGTCTGATTTTGGTTATCAGGGCACGAAGCTCACTGTTCTCAGTAGAAATTGCAAGCTCACATTCAGAGTTGCTGTTCCAGTAACTCCTTGCATTTCATGGCAGCAGTTTGTGCTCAGTTGGATCCAGTGTGATGAATGTTCCTCTAACACCATCCATCTTGCTGTAGGAGAGCAAGGAGGGGGGGTTATTTGCTGCCTGACTCAAAGTGTGAGCCTGTTTTGTGAATGATGTGAAACTTTGCGGAAGCTGTATTTCCCAGCTATCACCTCAAAAAGGCCCAGCTGGACTGGAGTTTCATGTATTCTGCTACAATTTTTATTTGCTCTTCTTCTCAACAGGCTTTGCTCACACACACATATCTTTGCAGGCAGTTCCTGGGGGAGGAATTGATTTATAATACACTCTATAAAATGGAGAAGTGAAACTGTTTAAGGTACTATCATAATTCTCACTGATTGTCATGCTAATCTTGATCAGATTTCTCATTGTCCCTGAGATTTCCTAAGATCATTCTCTACCATTGTTCTCTTATTCTCTATCTTTAGAAACCCTTCGTTGTGTTTTGAACAGGCAGACTTACATTCATAAGAAATTGCAGGGTGGG